>JAGKTI010000646.1:18245-36091 GCA_018397915.1 Birgus latro | reverse complement strand
AATCTTTCTCTATATATATATATTGTGTTTGTGTGTGTGCGTGTGTGTAACTCACCGGGTCGGTCAGGATCACTTGATAGTGTGTGTGTGTGTGTGTGTGTGTGTGTGTGTGTGTTTTAAACAGGGCTGCCCACCATCCATTCACTCGTTTTAAGGCTGCCATTGGGTGACTCTGCACTGGGTTACAAACCAAATGAACTCTTGTTCACCTGAAAGTAATTTACTGCGTTGGGTGATAACCATATAGCCAAATGAGGCGTGGTGGTTTTACTGGAGCTTAATTCCCACATAAGGCCAATTTGGGGCGAGTTTGACTGGTCAGTGGTCACCCTCACCTTGAATGTCGGGGCTGAGTAGTCTAGTCCAGGGCTCTTATGCTCTTAATAAGGTTTAAAAAAATGGATGATGGATGTACAGTATATAGGCTGCTCGTGTGGTATGGTTGTGACGAGTGGTGTGTGGTGTGGTAGTAACTGTTGTGGTATGGTAATGCCGGGTAATGGTGTGGTAGTAACAGTGGCGGTGTGGCATACAGACAGATGGAGGTGCTCGTCGTGGTGGACTGGTAATCAGCCTGAACCACCTACAGGGCGCCTTCTACCTGCTTTTCCTGGGGTACCTTGCAGCCGCCCTCGTCCTCGCCGCTGAGAGGGTCGCCGCTGCCCTCCTTACCCACACCCCCCCACACACCCACACTGCTAAAAATATCCAGTAGCTCTCTAAGTCCGTCTCTTGTTGACTTTCTCCATTCATGTCAGCCAGTGGTCGTAGTCATTTAATATAGTTGCTTCCAGTACCACAGTTACTCGTTGAAAGAAGCGTATGATCTTGCATAATGTACAGTACGTATTAACGATCTTAATGACTGAGCTACTGTATACTTAGGAATTCTTTTTTGGCCAACTCCAGTCTGTGTTTTCCATTAAGTGAAACTCTTATCAGAGAAACTATTAGAAAACCGTTGTTTACCAAAGTTATCAAAAAACTGAAACAAAAAATAAAAAGTATCCTTAACGTTTTCTTTCCATCCTCATTTTCCTTTCGGGATTGGTTTTTGTAAACACAGCATATCTATCATGGTTGATGAAAACGAGGCAACACAAAGAAACTGTTAAATTATATACTTCATTTCGGAACACATGGTTGTTTGAAAATTACTAAGCTATACCGTTATTAATTCTCTCTCTCTCTCTCTCTCTCTCTCTCTCTCTCTCTCTCTCTCTCTCTCTCTCTCTCTCTCTCTCTCTCTCTCTCTCTCTCTCTCTCTCTCTCCCCCCGCAAAACTCATGAGAGAATGCTGTATTACGTTAACATCTTAAGTAACTGCTTTTTTGTACGAGGAATGAATTTCTGATTTATACATATTTCACTCTTGGAAGTAGTGAGAATTTTTGGTGACAAACTGAATAGGCCAAAGGAGGAGGGACATGGACTCCTAAGAGCCTATGCTGGAGTTGTGTTTAAGATTAGACGGCATGGTGCCAAGTTGACGCACCGCGATGGGCAGCAAAGTAGAAAGCTTTAACTTATTTTCCATCATGAGTTTCGATAATGAGGCAAAAAAGGGTGTATACATTACCTTTTACTCAGTTTAACTGCTTCATCCCAATGACATTTTTCAGTTTTATTCGTGCTACCTCCAGACGACTTTGTTCAGTTTAGAAGAGAGTTTTTGTAATGGTCGGGTTAGATACAACCGTCATTAATCCACTTGGAGCTAGAGACCTTTTCTAAGTTAAATAAAATCGATTTGAAGTAGCCAAGACGTCACCGTATTGAAGAGGTTGTGCTTGTTACGCTGACATACAAAAAGACTGCTTAGAAGTAAAAACATTTTTATTTTGTATTAGCAGCAGCGTTGACAGTATTCAGTATCAGCAATTATGAACTTCTTGAACCCCCCCCTCCCTCACCTCCGCTATGACTGAAAACCAGTATTGGAGAATGATGATGATGATGATGAAGGATTATAGTAATTTCTGGTTACAACATGAAGGTCATTAATGCAGGTAATCATTTTCTTTAAAGTCCCATTTTTCCCTGTGATACCATCCGTACCGTCGATGTTATGTCAAAGTTTGGTATTATGGTAGCCTATTGCTGGGTGAACTGGGATGATGATACTGATGATGATGATTGCGCGTTTAGAGAACGTGGAAGTAAATGAGGATGGGAGTTGTGTTGGATATTCCATACTACTCAGATACTGAGTATTTATTTATTTATTTATTTATTTACTGTATCTTGAATTACATATCATTATACTGCGCTTGCATTACCTGTCACTGCATATTCAGTAATCAGCATTTTAGATCATTCCATCCCATATAGAAAAACTGTACAAAACACACATATTGTAGCTCAATACATGGTAAGATAAAAGCCCACATTCTCGTGAGCTTAATAGGCGTTCGAACACCTCTTTCTTCCCTATATACAGTTCACATTGCCTTGAACGCAGTGTAATTTATGCAGACATTTTATAGACATAAGTAACGTAAAAGTGAAATTAAAGGTGTGGAATGGAAATTAAATCACTGAGGAAAAGTTGCTAAAAAAGATGACGAGAACACGGGCTTAAATGTCTGTACTTTAAAAATTTAAGCCCTTGATTAGCGAATTATACGGTGGTTGTGTAAGTTATAGCCGATGTATTTGCAGAAGGATAACGGTGTACTGGCTTCTTATCCCTTGGGATCGGAACGGATGAATGCAACCCACTCCGTAAAGTGTAAGGTAAATAAAAAGAGCAAGAAAGAACAACTAGTAACTTCCATTTCTTATCTTGGCATAAGGATGCGAACACCTCACATCTCACTGCCAGTGTTGTGGTGCCAGCAACATCTTAGCTCTTAGAGTATGGAAAGGTCGGAGTTAGTACTTTCTTCTCTGATTCATGGCCCCGAAGAGATCAAAGAGCCGTTGGAAAAGGGGACACAAAAGTGAGCTGAAAAAGAATTTGCCATTAGTTTCACCATGAAATGTGCAAAATTTAGTACAGTAATATACGGTTCATCATACCTCCTTTACAGACCTGTGGTTTGTATTTCTATTGCATCCTTGCTGGCCTATTTTGGAAAACACATTTAATGATAGAAAACCATCTGTACCGCAACCAGTAATTCAAAAGTCAACTTGTGAAGAAGAAGAAGAAGAAGAAAAAAAGACATTTCTGTCCTTGCCCAGTAAAGGTCCCTTCTCTTATATATACACCCTACCCTCCCTTACATGTTGTCGCACCTAAGGGTACTTTAGGTAGTAGTATAGCCTTCGCGGCGCATTTTTTTTTTTTTTTTTTTTTTTTTTTGCGATTCATTGTGTTTAGTACACCTTGATATTCACTTTAATATTTTCACATATTTTAGCACCGACATGGCTTGCCTTAGTAACGTACTTGCGAGCAACAATGTAATGTTCAAAGTATGTTAAATAACTGAGGAAGAGGTACTGCGAAGTCCCCTATAGCACTTTAAAATACAGCACCTTATTTCTTTGTCCAGTTCTCGATTTTCCTCTCCACCGTACCTCTGATAAAACTCTAACCTCTACATCTGCCTGATCTCTCATGCAACCAGCCTGTCGTGTCCCGCTTTCAATCTCTTAACTCCTAACGTCAAGAGCTAAGAGGAGTCGGAATAGAATCTATTTCAATGCAGACTCTCTGATAGCGCAGACCGGGGTAAAAGTTGGAAGAGAGAACAGTCCGTTTCATGAAGCCACGTTCCACGCATTTCTTTTCTCACTGTCACGTATTATGGCTGACACCGGAAAACGGAATGCCAGGAGTGTGGTTTAACAAATATAGGTGTTCTTTTTATTTCAGCTTTTACCTCAGCCTACTGTACATGGTCGTGCAGTTTGGATTAGAATATATTCATTTTCGACCTCAGTGTGACGAGGCCTCAACTCTGTCGTGAATGTTTATCCTTCATTGGTCCTTGTGTTAGATATAAACTGGATGTGAAATAAGAGCAGCTTCTTTACACATGATGCAGAATAATAGTTCTTGTAAATTTTAAGCTAATTAATATTATTATGATTTACAAAAGCAAAGTTCGAAGGAAAGTGGAGCAATCAAAGTCATCCAGGGACTCTTTCTTTACCATCCTGTGCAAGAACCTTTTGATAAGAATAAAATATTATACTAGGACTCGGTGACTGATCTGCTGACTGATAGAAATCAACTTCCAATTTTTGTGAGAATTCGAAACGCACGATACAATGGGACTGCTTAGTTAAATAAAATAATATTATCAGTGATGTCTGATATTCCAGAGCACTGTTGGATATTTTTTTTCTTTTTACCCAGTGAATGTTCGTGTCATCTTAAGACATATTCTGGCACACGCCAGAAAACTCCCAGCACTCAATGAGTTGAATGCGGTGTTCGTTGTACTGTACATCTGACAATCACCTCCATCTTCAAAAGGTGCCATTATCACCAAAGCGTCAACCAGTTACCTTTCTTCACTCGTCCTGATGAAGAATTATACGTCCTCTCTTCCACCGTTACATCCACCCTGCCAGCATAACCCACAAAGTTCTGCTCTGTCTTCCAAGAGCAGAGTTATCATTGAGGAATAGTACTGTAATACTGGATATGTTACCGACTATTGGTTCAGTGTTCGAAAATTTCGTGGAAAACAAGGACAAAGTTGGCCTTTTTTTTTTTTTTTAAGCTTATTGGTGGGCGTTAAATTTTCCTGGCAGGTGGACTAAGAGTACTGTCTCAGTTTTGAAATGCTGTAATTTTTTTTTTTAGAAGCGCTGATTCTTATCTAAGTGTTCAGTATGGTAGCGGTGATGGTGGTGGTGTGGTGGTGGTGGTGGTGGTTGTGGGGTGTCGGTGGTGGCCATGTTCGTGCCCCCCCACTGCCTCCAGACCTGCCATCACACCGAACCCTAACACCAGCATCGCCAGCCGCACCCACCCGCCCTTATTCTTGTGCCTCTCTCTCTCCAGCACCTCGCAGAAGGTCACGTACAGGATTGTGCCCCCTGATATGGCTTGAAGGATCGTAGGCACCAGTACACTCTCTGCGGTCTCCTCTGGTGACAAATGTAACACCAGGGTCCCGACCAGCCCCCCGATTGGCGAGGCTAAGGCGAATATGAACATAGATATTAAAAACGGGAGGAGGGACATGCCGACCTCCAGCAGTTCCATGGCCATGCTGAAGCTAATGACGATTTTGTGGGCCAAGAGGGCGGCCATGAGTATCCACACGTCCCCAGATTCCTCTTCCAGTCCCAGCGCCAGACCCTCCATAATGCCGTGGAAAGAGAGGGCAATGACCACTACCACACTGCCCACAACGGACACCTCCTGCCCTGCGTGGTGGTCCTTGTCATCGTGGTGGCAGTGCGGGATGGTGTGCACGCTATCCCTGCAGCCGTATACATAATACATCTTAACCAATTCCAGCCTAATATGCCTCCATAGAAATTGATTAATATCAAGAGTATTTTTCTGTGTGTCATATTCTTCACTAATATTCACTGTGGTTTAGTTGTGCAATGTTCGTCAGCCATATGAGTGAAGATAAATTTATAAGTAGGCAATCAAACACAATCACTAGGTAAGAGGAGTTTATGAATACCGCACCTGATGGTGTCATCGTGGTCGCCGTCAAATGCGTGATTGTCGTGGCCCTTGCTCATGCCCACCATAATGGAGACGCTGACCACGGCGGAGTAGGCGCTGGTGGTGGACTGGCGGACCTCGGACAGTCGATTCTGGCCACTTCGCTTCGCCTGTGCCTGCTTCTTGGCCTCCTCGACTGACATTGGGCCGTAGTGCGTCACCTGTTGAAAATCATGACAGTAAGTGTGAGTTTAACTCCTTGAATCTGATAAGCGTTTCATTAGTTAATAGATGCTGCCTCCAGACGATTTCATTTCGTTAGGGCAGCGCTTCTCAACCTTTTTAGGGTTGCGCCCCCCTTAGCCTTGGTCCACATATCCACGCCACCCCCCCCCCCCACACGCATCCTCTCATCATCAGTCTAAAAACTTCCTGAGGTCTGTTGTTACTATTGATGTCACAGTTTCAAATGGACGTCAACCCAGCTGAATTCAGACTGACTTAGCCCTTCTGCAATCCACTATTCCTTTTTCTCGGGGGATAGGGAGCAGCTGAGAGACTACCTGGTACTGGAACCTCCAGGTTTGGTGTCACCACATGAAGGCGTCGCTCTCCTGCACCTACCTTGTTCAAAAAGGAAAATTAATATTTATACTGTTATGTTTTTAAATGATTTGTAATTATAACAAGTACACAGAAGCAACTTAACAGTATATAGCATATTAAAAATTTTGATACTGATACTTTGTTGCTGAATTTGAGTGCGAAACAGCGTTTTACGGAGCACGCTGCAGATCACCACAGTATTAATGTTTCCCCCTCTGTATTTTGTCTTGAGAGCGAGTAATGCAGAAAAAGTATCCTTATAGACATACTTGTTTATGGACGTCGTTGGATCATAAAATACACCACATTAACAAAACACCGACGCAAGAGATCATAAACACCTTCAAATGGCCAGAAACACCACCTCATGTTTCTAAATACTGTACCGCCACATGGTCATACACATCACCATATGGTAATGAACACCACCTCATGATATTTAACACCTCTACATGGTCATTAACATCATCAAGTAGTCAAAAACACCACCACACGGTCATGGTCAAAGCAAGACAACATGGTCATTGTCACATACAGTACTGTACCAAATGGGCATGAAGCATCACTGTTTGGTTATAAGCACCTCCACACCATCATAAAACAGCTGCACAGTCATCAACATCAAATTAACGCATGATTGTAAAACAGCACCTCGGAGTTACAAACATCAAATCAACACATGCTTGCTCGTAATCGCTTTTTATTTGTCAGATTTACTTCTTGATAAGATACAAACCAATATGCATTCTATCATCTCAGACATACTGATAGTTATTACTGTCTGTTTCACATGATTAAGCATCAGTCAATTAAAGAAACAAGTAGGTGAGTGCGGGAGACAGGATGCCATCACCTGTGGACAAAGCGAGCTACCGGCACATGAAGTTTGTAAAATTTTAAATACATAAGTAGAGAAAATGGCTGGGCAGATTAACGTATAAATTAGGATCAAGAACCATATTTTGACGCTCCACCCATAATCAGTGGGGTGGCCCATCTTACAAGGTAAGGCTCCTGGGTATCTTTCTCTCGAAACGGCCGGATTGGAGAGGGGGGAAATCAGAAGGGTGACCAGGCGACAGAAGGAAAGAAACCAACTTAGAAAAGAGGTAGAAAGAATAATGAGCTTTGAAAGCTGAGGCAGAGACAGAATATTAAATACTGAATGTAAATCAATGACTCACCACACACACACTCACACTTGCTCAGGCCACTCTTTTTCCTCTGGGTCCTTGCACCCCCCTTAGAAATTCACACCCTCCGCGGGAGAGCGTCCCCCGGAAAGAAAACCACTGGAACACCTCTTGCAGTGAAAGAGTGAATGCGAGCTGTATTTAATCCCTGAAGTCCGACAAGTCTCTTGTAAACTGAATAAAATCGTTTGGAGATATCAAGAATAAAATGTATATAATGTACCGTACGCTATTGGATTGCAGAGTTAAGTTGTGTGTAAGATCGTTTAGTTATATTTTTATATAACTTGCACTGCTACAAAAGACTTTGCCACCAAACTACAGTTTTCTCCGTCACCTGCACTGCATCATGGACTGTAGGTATAAACTTGAGCTTAATGTCCTTCAGGCCGAGGACGCATTTGAAATTTCATCTTGCTATCTCGAAACAATTGTACTCCAAATACGAGAGATTCTTCTATCTCTCATTAGTCCTTTGTGTACTTCAGGTTCTCGTTAAGCCGAATAAAACTGTCTGGAGACAGCAAGAACAAAATGAAAATATAGATTGAAGAGGTTCAGTTGTGTGTAAGATTTTTATATACGAAGTACTTTATAACTTCACTCGTACTGCCACCAAACACTTCCTAACGTACAGTAATTAAGGTGAATACTAACTTGAAAAATACAAAACAGAATAATTTGTTAATACATAACTACTAGGGTTATTTGGTTTCGTAAAAATGACTACAATTCTTTTATGGGTGCTCTGTCAGGACGTGAGTAAACTACTTGTTTCTTTTTCTTATCGTCACACGATATTAACCAGCTCATGGGAGGTGTCCTGTTCTCTGGGATTAAATAATCTCTATGGTCGCCTGGTCAGTTATAACTGACAGAATTGACAGGGTTGGGACGCTCTCGTCACTTAAATACAAAGAAATGGTTGCATGAAAATCGGTGAACCATAGTTATGATGTTGGAATTTGTCTCCTTGGTTGCTAGTCAAACCGATCTTCCAGCTTGACTTCACGTGATCATCACTGTAAGCTGAAAGGGTATTTTCGTCAAGTTAGACGAAACATGATATAGTACCCCTTCAAGACGTGCGAAATATTAACTACTAAAGTACTTGCTACTGCAAGTTATTTCGTTAATCTTGCGAATGACTTAGTTCCTTGAAGGATTAATGGCTCGCTTAGGGTCTCTAACCCAAGGTATTTTAGCAATGTAAGCTACAAAAGATGTGATTATATTAGTTTGCGCACATACGTACACACATACATACATACGTATGCCTACATGTTGTCTACCTAGCTACTAATATACACATTGATACATACACGCATAAGATCTAACACACACACACACACACACACCGCTCGTCGACTCACTGGTAACGCTCTCGCTTAGCATCTACTAAGACGGGGGTTCGCGCCTTTCTCGAGAT
The DNA here is from genome assembly GCA_018397915.1 of Birgus latro. NCBI lineage: Eukaryota > Metazoa > Arthropoda > Malacostraca > Decapoda > Coenobitidae > Birgus > Birgus latro. Next base: position 27,279 of record JAGKTI010000646.1, on the reverse strand, counting down.
GAGAAAATTTCACTGACGAAACGGGTGGTCACTGTCCTCCTTGAGCAAGAGGAAGGGTGTGTGCGTGTGTGCAGGTCAAGGCTTTCCCCTTAGATCGGACTATATGAGCTCTCAGCTCTCTTCCGAAAGGGTAAAATGCTGATGATCACAACCATCACGTGATGTTGACCGACCCGGTGAAATTAAACATACACACACACACACACACACACACACACACACACACACACACACACAGCTCCCATCCCATCCCAAACTCACATCAACGCAACCCACCTGGTCCTCGTCCTCCTCCCTCTTATGCTGGCCCTCCACCCAGCGGTGGATCAGCTCCTCAATGAAGTACACAACAAAGAAGCCGCAAACGATGGTAATCTCGGCCACAGGGTAGGATGTCTCCTTCATGTAGTCGAGTTCCATGGCATACTCGAAGCCCTCTTGGGTCTCTGGCAGGAGGTGGAGGAAGACAATGGATAGCAGGACACCGGCACCGAAGCACAGGCAGCCCGTCAACACCAGCTGTGTAATGAAGGATGGGGTCAGCATAGCGATGGTGCTGGCGCTGGTGTGGGTGTTGGTTAGGTTAGTGTGCTATGGTGGTGATGGTAGTGGTGGTAATCAAGTACTAGTAGTAGAAGCAGTAGTGGTAGTATAACAATGAAAAAAAATATTATTGATGATGATAATAATAATAATAATAATAATAAAGAAAATAAATGATCCATAAAAGAGAGAGAGAGAAGGAAAACCTACAAGGATCTTGATAACATTAGTAACATTAATTTGTTACTAGGAGGTACAAGGATTGCCTTGGAGGGAATGTAGTTTATCTTCTTTTTCTGTCTAAAACAAGTAGTATTATGCCAGTGTTATCAGTGGTACTTTGAACTGTTATCAGCCTTCGGCACTTTGCTGTAGAGATACTGGGTATATCCGTATTGTAGCAGCCTGCTTTGTACACACCTGACACGGACGCGCACCTCCACCACCCACGTTCAAGCCATCTTTTATGGGTCTTGAAGAGTAACTGATGCGTAGGGCCGAGGTATAGCCTACTGTTTTCTGTCACTTGTGGAGTGACCCGTCCCCACCCATGGAATAAATGTAGAAAAATTTTAGAGTGTAGGGTAATTGAGAGGGGGGGGAGGGGAAGCCAGCTCCATAATGCCTTCTTCGGAGTGTGCTGGAGCGTGGCTAGGCTACCGTAGTCCAGAGCATTCAAGGGTAGAAGATGGACGTACGCTCCTATTAGCGTTTTACATGATAAACAAACCTCTGGTCACCTCTGGACCTCAATCTGTAGCGTGTAAGCCACAGCATGTTCCTATCCACGAACTCCGCCACCAGACCACCAGAGTGAGAAGTTTATTTAGAAATCGTAGTGCAGCGGCTGTGTCTGCGAGTGAACCTTCATAAAAGAGGGACAGAATGCAAATATGTGGGAATGCATGAAAGGTCATAAACATGTCCGTTCTCAGACTGGCCTAAATTCATCTCAAGAGGATTGGCAGACGCACGGTGACCGGCCCGACCACTGGCGGGTGCACTGCTGTAGCCATACGACCATATTTTTTCGGTGCCACGAAAAATATTAATGCGTGATTACTTGTTATATCCCTGTATTTCATTTGTCTCCCATGTGCTATCAGATTCCTCACTGACTGTGAAATGAGAATGGTGATTTGTCAATTACTGCATTTTCCCTCAGCTTCCTTTCCTCTCATCCATTCCTCCCGCCCACTTCTTCCTCTTTCTCCTTTCCCTAGTTCACCCATATCCTCTTGGTCTTGTTTGGTTGTCGGTTCTGTCATATGATCTTTGCTTTCTGGCACTTGGATTTCATTCAACCACTCATTTACTTGGTTTTGCCAGACTGGTGGATTCCTTTGTTTACATTTTGCCCCTTTTCACTCAGCAGTTCAACTGGAATTTTATGTAAAACTTCTGCGAATCGTATGTTATACTAAGTTTGGGACTTGGCAAAAAATTATTGTTTGTCTTAATATCTTGTGCAGTCGACAGGAATAACTCCAAGTCTTCTTGCTATCGCCTTTGCAGCTTTAACCTGATTCCATGCTACAGGTTACAGGAGTGGACAACTCTCGTTATTCAATTCATCAGTCTGATGGTGTATTTTATGTGCCATTCTTGCCATTTCAGGCAATTTGTATTCTGCTCAGAAGATATTTTTCGAACGAGGGTTAGGTACAGCCTTCATTAACTCAAACACTATTAAAAGTCCTAAGTTCCAATAAATCATTTGATGCTACACTGATTAAAATAAAAAGCGCGGTGTCATATCGACTGGCTCAGAAAAGAATCATACAGGTCACACGAGGGGCGCGACTGACCTTGCTTTGTTTTGGTTGTTTTCACCGAAGCAACTTTAGTAACAAGCTCACCGAAACAACTTGAGTAACAAAAAATACTGCCGACGACCCCTGCAAATACTCCTTCACATTCCCTTTAAGACTACATAAATTTTCTTGGCAGTATTGATACATAGGTATAATTTTCTGTGACATTATATTGTTCATACAACTTTGTTAAGAAACGTTACCACTGAGCTCTATAGTATGGAGAGGCTATCTCCTCAGCGAGCGTGTAATTTTGCCGGCCACATTGAAACACCCACACTCGTCGCCTCCATCATGGTAATGCAACTGGAACACCGTTCTTAGATTGCTATTTCTGTTTAGATGTTGCTTACATAAGCTGAGCAGTGGGCCATGGCACTACATTTTCCGAATTCATCGGCTGATTTCAAAAGGCACAGGCGTCAGGTGTAATGCATAAACGTCATGAGCGACGCTCTGTGCCCCTGGCGGCGGGCACAAAAACTACGCGGCGCTACCCTTCGGAAAGCCTCTCTATATTATAGAGCTCAGTGATAGTTACACGGGAGCTAAATTTATCAGCTGATTATGAAATTACGAAACTATCAAAAGCGATCACAGCCAATTCCATTTTATTTCCTTCCAGGTGCTGAGACTCGAGGATAGGCTACTGGATCCCAGTACTTTGAAAGCTGGGTGACCAGCGTGTTTTCCCTTGGTAGTACTAGTCCTCAGACAGGTGTGATGGTTTGAACAAGTGGCTTCAGTGACCCTGTGTCGAGGTCTCACTGACTCGGCCCGCCCTCTTATTTCCCAGAATGATCGCGCTTCATGTATTTAGCCCTAACCCTACTTACTATTATTCACTTTAGAATGACTTTATCAAATTTTAATAGACTAGAGTAGAGTTAATAGACTAGAGTAGAGTAAGCCTGGCAGGCTAGCCGAACCGAGACTAAACTCTCCATGAAAGATGATGGTCCGAAAACCAACACTAAAAACGAATCCCGTCCCTCCCCTGCTTCTCTCTCCCTGCCTCCACTACCTCCAGTCAGTGTTTTCGTAACCTTTATGCTGCGTGGTGTGCTGTAGGTCTAGTTACTCTGGTGCTTCGATTCATTTGTCGTGAAATTCAATATAACACATTTGGACTATTGTGAGTAAGTGTCGGATGTTTAGAACTAAGTTTATGCTGAAGCGTTTTCTTCAAGTTATTTATCGTATGTTGTCTAACGTTATTTTAGACAGCTTACGGCCAGAGTTCTCCACAAAATAGGAGGAATTTTATTACCTCTTCCTTAACTGTTTATTTTTAGCTTATGACACGTTAATCTTCTCGGCATGTTAACTATGCACTTCACACCCAAACTGGTAATACAGTCTATGTTATTTTGGATGACTTAAGTGGTGGATAACTGACTACTGTACTTAGTGGAATGGTTTTCAACAAATTACGTTGGCTAAGAAATCATATTTTATACCTTTTGGCCAAGACCATGTTCTCGGATGTTTAGGTTAGGGAACTTTTGGCACCTATATTTTACCAGTTTCTGCGTAAGGCTGATTAGAACGATTTTGTACAATATGGAAACTGTCGACACAAACGATGTCATACAAGTAATTATTGAAGGCAAAAACATCGCCAGGGACAATGTGATAAAAGCATCCAAGGAGCACAGAAACCCAAGAGTGTGATTCTCCCACCAAGCCGTTTTTCGTACCCTGGGCCGTATTTACTGTACTTCGTTTAACTTGCATAATAGACTGTTCATCGTTGAACTTGTATAAAAGACTGTTCGTTCGTATTTCTTACCTTCACCCGTACATTTCCTATAGACTTCACAACCAAACTAAAGTGATTATTAGCAGTGAAAATACGAAACAAATCTTCATTACAGTTAATTGCTGCTGAGACTTGTTTTAACCTGAGAACAGATTGAAAAACGTACCCAAAGGCCAACAGACAGAGCGTGTGTGGGCAGAAGACGGGACTCTGCTGTCAAGGTAAGTTAGAAATTTCTGGTGTTTTTAAGCAACTTCGGTAAGATGTATCTTTTAAAATCTTTCTGATTGCAGACGATTTTACAGTATTCAGTTTAGAGCGCCACGGTACTGAAGCAGATGAAGGCTATTATTTTGTAGACCCATAAGTTTAAGCAGTTTTTTTTAGAGCAAAACTGTCTGGGAGTATGAAGAATATTATGAAGACATTCTTGGTTTGAAATGGTTCACTGACTAATAATGAACAGTTATGAAGAATGCTTTAGTACTATAGTAATGGAATCTTGGTACTGCATTCAGTTTGTAGCATATATGGCTGCAATGTCTACCAGCCATTAAGGTAACGAAAGAAAATTAAACTTTTATACATGAGTGTGGAAGACCTCAGTGGTGGGTGAGGTAATAACAGCAAGTAAGACAAGGCAATAAAGGAAGCCAAGTAGAAAGAAAACCTAACGTTCGTACCATTAAAACAGAGTGAGCGAGGGTGTACACATCATTTATGTATCATCTGTAACTGTTATACGCAGTCAGCCTACATTTCGTGTTAGAGAATGTAGTCAGCACCGGTACAGAAAGAGCAAACATATTTTACCACATGCTTAAAAAATTGTCAAGAACTGGGAACTTGCATTCACATTTGCTTTCTCAGTTTTAATGATACGGCCCCTACTTCTGTGCTCCCCCCACCCCCCTTTCTTGTTTGAGATCTTCCCCTGTTGTAGATACCATATTCAACTTTTTTAATAGGAGTGGATGGAGTACTGATTTAGTCGTGCAGCCTTATTTGTCAATATTACACAAACCAGAGCTAACAATTAGTCGTGAACGTCATACGATGCATATTTATTTTTATGCCAGAGTTAGGGCCAAAGGATGCCAAAATAAAGATCATGGGTGAAAATCGATAACTCGCTCTCCTATGATACAATACTGCATTTTCTCCTTTGCAAAATCTAACCTGATTCAGTTCTTAAATCTATTTTCAAGGATGCGCTTCCAGTAGCAGTTTGTCCTTATCTCATCCCCCAATCTTCCCTCACTTATCTGATTATAAAATTTTCGTTGCTGTCGTATCAGTTGTAACGAATGTCTCACTTTAAGTCGTTGTGTTCAGGTAATATAGGTAATTAGTAAAAACAAACGGTAAATGCACGCTATACATGAAGCAGCAGAAAGACCTTACCAGTTCGGTTCATATTCCTTCAGTTTTTCTGTATTTTTCTGACTTTCTAGGGTAGTAAATTACCCCTTCCTGCTGAAAAATTTCTCCCCTGCTATTATCATCACGTTCCATAAACAGTACCTGCGACTGTTTCCGGCTTCATGGGAGAGACTCGGTCAACCTACTCAAAGGTGGATTTCGTTTCCCAATTTCCCCACTGGAGCTTAGGTTGGGTTAGGTTTGGTTGGGCAAATTTTTTAGGTACAGTTAGGTTAGGACAGTCCCTTCGCCAATACGCTGACGAATCAAACGAGCTGTCACAGAGGAACAACTAAAAACAGCGGGAAAACAGATTACACAAGAAACGTTTATTTACCGCCCCAGAAATAATCAGAAAAATATATTAGACTATCAGAAAGAACTGCTTTGGTAAGGTGCTTCTAATGCTAAAGGTAAAGCGTATGTTAACCAAACAAAGAGAATTATGGACTCATTGGGAAACCGAAACTAAGCCTCATCACAACGGAAGAACTTTCTGATTATTAGTTATTATTATTATTATTATTATTATTATTATTGAATCCAAGGAAAAAGGAACCAAACGCCAGAAGGCGCAAAGTTGTCCCCTCAAAGAAAAAAATCAAGATGACAGAAAATTTCAAGGTCTGTTCTCTTTCTTGAGAAACGGGTGTAGTACCAGATTTCCTGGGATGCTTATCTTTCTCTAAACACAGCCAGATGAGGGAGGGAGGGTGCAGGAAGCTGTCAGGCGGCAGACGTAGAGGAATGTCGTACTCACTGAAGATTGAAATACGGCGGGGGGGGGGGGGGAGAGAGAGAAAGAGAGAGAGATGGTGCAACAACAGTATAATAGGGAACGAAGTGGAGCAAAAATATCAGCTTCTCTGAGAAACAATACTCTTCAGCGCTAGCTTTAGTTAGCTGTCATTCATTTCCACATAGGTCACTATTTAACGGTTCCCACAGATTTCGGATTGAGTAACCATACTGTAAATCAACGATTCGTCTTAGTATTTTTTTTTTTTAAATAACAGAACAGAGGAAGGAAAAACAAATGAATAAAAAAAATCTATACACCAGATTACTGGTGTCCTACATTCATGAAATATCTGTAACAGTTAGACTTGAACAGCTGTAGGTTGAAGTTTGGAGGGAAACAACTCTGAGGAAGCGAGTGCCAGACAGATGCAGTTCGGGGAATAAAAGAATTCTGATAGGCGGAAGTTGTGCAGTATGGCTGTGTGACATTCCAGTCATGAGCGCTGCCAGATGCCCGTGTAGCACGAGGGAAGGCATGGAGAGGTGGCACAATGGACGCAACTTCATCTGAGCATTTGCCATAAAAATATCTGTAAAATAATGCAAGGGAGGCAACATTTGTTCTTACTCAAAGAGGAGGTAAATTATTTGTAATGGAAGGATTATTAATAATTCCAACAGCTTTCTTCTAAATTTTGTCTAGTTGTTTTAATGCAACCTCCCCACATCCATTCCACAAGGGTGAGCAATAATCAGGCTGAGAGCGCACATGACTTGTAAATTATAGCTATTTGCTCGTCAGTGAAGAAGTTACGGACTCTGTATAATAATAATCCAAGTTTCTTTGAGGCTGTTTTAGCAAGTGATCTGATATGATAGGTCCAGCTGAGGGCACTGTTAAGTGATATGCCGAGAATTTCAGTACTTTTGGAGACGGGAATATCTGTCTATTAGTAAATTGTATAAAATTTGGTTTTACTAGCATTAAATGAGACAAGGTTGTTTTGTCCCCATTCACTGATCATAGATAAGTCTTGATTTATGGAGATGGCTGTGCTGAGTTGAGAATTGGAGATATCAGACTTTGTAAATGGGTGTCTGAGTGAGAAAGAACTGTGAAGTGTTGAGTCATCTGCATATGAATGGATGGGATTGTGGGTGACAGATAAGAGATCATTAATATGAACCAGGAACGGGGTTGGTGCCAGAACTGATCCCTATGGCACGCCGGCGTTAATTGAGTGGTAATTAGAATATACATCATCTGCTTTTACTCTTATTTTGCTGTCACTGAGATATGAGAAAAGCAGAGGAACAAAAGACGTTAGTCCACAGCAAGGTAGTTTGGACAGCAAGGAACGATGCCATACTCTGTCGAATGCCTTAGAAATATCAAGGGTTACTGCATGAGTTTCTCCATATAGGTCGATTGATTGATGGATGGTATGAGTCAGAAGACTGAGTATGTCAATGGTGGACCTTTCGCAACGAAAACCTTATTGTTTATCTCTAATTGAGTTTTTTTTTTTTTTTATGCAAGGAAGAAGGAACCAAAAGCCACAGGCCTGCATACTGTTCCTTCCAAGAAAAAGCAAAAACAATACAAAAGAGAGCCAAATTCAAGATCCGTTCAATTCGAGATGCCTGGACATACTGCGTTTGAAAGACTGGAGATCATAGGAAGTAGGAAATACAGACAGAGGAAGACAGTTCCAGAGTTGACCAGTTGCATAAATGAAGGACTGGGAGTAACGGTTAACTCTTGCATTAGAGAGTTGGACAGAAAAGGGATGAGAGTTTGTTGCTAGACGGGTACTACGTGCCCGTCGTAGAGGTGGAGGGATGCAAGCAGACAGTTCAGAGGAACAGTGACCATTGAAGTAGCGATAGAAGAGAGATAAAGATGCAACAGTGCGGCGAAGAGACAAAGGTTGAAGGGAATCAGTAAGAGGAGGAGAGTTAATGAGACGAAAAGCCTTTGACTCCACCCTATTGAGAAGAGCTGCATGTGGGGAGCCTCCCCACACATGAGAGTTGTACTCCATACACGGGCGAATAAAACCCGTGTACAAGGTCAACAACTGTGCAGGGGTAAAGAAAGTTCGGAATCGGCTTAGCACACCTAATCTCTTGGAAGCAGATTTCACAAGAGATGTAATATGTTCTTTCCAAGACAAATCCCGAGAGAATGAAACCCCAAGCATGTTCAAGGATGATGCAGGACATAACTGTTCATTATTAAACATTAGTGGGTAATCCTGAGGAAGATTTTGTCGGGTTGATAAGTGTAAGAACTGAGTTTTTGATGCATTAAAAATAACAAGATTATTTTTACCCCAATCAGAGATACGAGCCAAGTCAGACATTAGGTGTGCCATAGCCTCATCCCTTTTTTGTTGAAGTAACTGCTGAGATGGACGTTGCAGGAACCGAATGGAAAGGTGAAGGGTGGAATCATCAGCATATGAGTGGATAGGGTTAGATGTACAGCTTAGAAGGTCATTGATGAATAAAAGGAAGAGAGTAGGTGATAGGACAGAGCCCTGAGGAACACCACTGTTGATAGGTCTAGGAGAGGAACGATGGCCGTCTACAACAGCGGCTATAGAACGACCAGAAAGGAAGCTAGAGATGAAGGCACAGATAGAAGGATAGAAACCGTAGGAGGGCAGTTTGGAAATTAAAGATTTATGCCAGACTCGATCGAAAGCCTTTGAGATGTCAAGTGCAATGACAAAGCTTTCGCCAAAGT
>JAGKTI010000646.1:0-11732 GCA_018397915.1 Birgus latro | reverse complement strand
CTGCATAATACCTTTTAAAACTCTCGTTCTGAATGGGTTAATGAAGGCTGTATCTAACTCTTTGAATTCGAAAAGTCCCTCCTGAGTGAAATAAAATCGTCTGAAGATGGTTAAAATAGGTAAATAATGTCATGTAGTGGAATGGTTAGCCCCTTCACAACGATAACGTCATTATTTGTAGTCTAATGTGGCTACTACTGGACGATCATATTCGGATCCGGAGAAACTTCCGAGTGGAAGGGTTGGATATAGTTTCCGTTAATCCTTTACTTAGTTCATTTATAATCATCTAGTGGTGACTTGAATAAAATGAAAATGGCATCGTACTGAAGGGGTAAATGCATACTTCCCATGCATCCTTGTACTGTACGTACAGTCCCTCAAAAAGTATTGCAACACCAGCACGCTACTTCCTAGAACACTGGGCGAAGTGCCTAACAAGTTTACCAGCATGACTGAGCAGATATGTTACACTTCGTCCCCTGTTCCAGAAGTTAGTTTGCTAAGTGTTGCAATACCTTTTGAGGGACTGTGCGGTGCACACAGTTATATAACTGGCTGACTGTAAGTGTATAGCTGTCAGTGCTTATCTAGGAGAGCCTGTTTATCAATTGTACTTATGCATGGCTCTGCTTAGCTGCTTGTGGATCTGTCTATTTGTCTGTATGTATATTTATGTTTGCATGTTTATCTGTATATTTACCAAATTGTATACGTGTGTACATTAATCTTTTATTCACGAACCTTTGTGTCTCCTCACGTCACATTTCTACAGATTAAGAAACAACACAAGTTTGCCGTGACTCCAGTGCATTAGCCGTTATCCTCCCTGAACTTTTTTATGACTGGTAATACCTTTTTCTACCCCAATCCACTTTAGGATATTAATCCCTTTATCCACCCTACTCCACTTTATGGTAAAAATTCCCTTTATCCACCCTAATCCCTTTTATTATGCTACCGTACCACTCTTCAGTGTTGTCGGTCGCTTCATTTTTGGTCAAGTGGTAGAATATCAGACTTCTGACTGTACGGACGCGAGATCGATCCCCGGCTGAGACGGAAACATTTTGGGAATAATTTATGTCTTTCGTTGAAACAGTGTTAGCCTAACTGATCCTGCTCAAGATCCACAGGCATGTCATGTAAATACGTCCACTAATCCACACCATTACTGAGTGAGGTAGCCTTAAGATGGATTTGGTATTGGCCTTACGGTATTATCGCCCAAGTAATGTGTGAAGGTGTGTAACGTCATATGTTGTGCTTAACAGGGCTACTGGGGCTCAGGGAACGAATTGCATAGTCACTCTAGTCACAGTAAGTGCACAGTTGGATACAAAAATAATAACACACTCTAACCCAGTGCTTTTCACCCTTTTTTGGGCCTTTAAAAAAAAATGGATACCGCATTATGGGGCTATGCTACAAACAGGCACCTCAGTACACACACACACACACACACACACACACACCAGTCATCATCAGTCATCATCAATTATCGTCGTCGACATTGCAGCTCCGGTTTCCTTATTCATATATTCGTTGGTTAGTAAGATCTAAAGTTCAGGTCCTCGATTCTCTTTATAAGACTGACTGGAATAGAAGTGTCTGTTATAATCTTGCTCTGAAGTTGTTTGCGGATGTGTTGTTGGACGGTGACGGTGCAGCTTCCGTACAACAATTTAAAAAAGGGTGGAAGAAATCGCGTCCCGCACAATGATCACTATCACATTTAACTTTAACAAGTTGCAGATGCTTTGGTACTTTACTCTTCTTTATTCCTTGGCTCAAGTCTGTACATCCGTTGCTGTCTCTGCATACGTAGCATAGATCATATCTCACCGGTAGACGCAGTATGGTTAGCATAATCCTCGACTACAGATTTTACCTTATTTCAATGTTAATATTTCGTACCGAAAGTTCTGAGTTAATATTTCGTACCGAACGTTCCGACTTACGAGAATAGCTAATTTCCTGTTCAGAATGCTCATATAGCGTCATACACATTTCCTGAGCATTATTTCTGGGTCAACCAGTACAAAGCTGTGTTAGACGCTAATAATTTTAGTAACCTGTTTGAAAGAGAGATTTTTACATCATTTAACGTCACCTATTCTGAAGTAAATCTCACGGCATTCCAATAACCGTTTCCGACTGAATTGCCTTTTTTTTTTTTTTTTACCTATTAACTTGGGTACTTCTTTGAGAGCGCAAATTGTGGTATGTATTCTTTATTTAGCCTATTTGGGAGAAAGATCATTAATGCATTCTGACAGCGTTTTTTTTCTTTTCTTTTTTTTAATCCATCATCAGTCATCACTCATCAGTCATCGTCAGTCATCATTACTCATCAGTCATAATCACTTATCAGTCATCATCACTGATCAGTCATCATCACTGATCAGTCATCATTACTGATCAGTCAACTTCACTCGTCAGTCACTGATCAGTCATCAACACTGATCAGTCGTCACCCATCAGCCATCACTGATCACTCATCATCACCCATGTCATCAGTCACAGTCAGTCATCATCACTCACCAGTCATCTTTAAACATGATCAAACTAAGTCCTGCCCGAACAAATTTGTGAATTCTATCAGTCTGGCATTTCCTTTGCACTCTTCTCTTGATAACCACTCTATCTCTCCATTATTCTGCGAAAGACGTGACCTCCACATCTTCAGATCTGCTTTTTAGGTGTATCCAGGGCCTAATTAAAGGGGGAGGGGGCTACTGAGATGTTGTAGCCTTGGGACCCCAAGCAAAAGGGTCCCTATAAGACAGGTTGAGTACTGATCTTGCAAATTTCGGGCTCCTAAAATAGAAAGAACAGCAGATACCACTATTTGTACTGTATCAGGGAAAGTGTTGTGGATATTTATGGAGAAAATGTGTACAAATTAAGGGAAATCATTTACTGAACCTGCCCTAAAAGGCTCCACTATTGTCTCTAAAATGCCATACTTCTTTGTGAACGGAACGAAGCCGTATACCTAAATGTGGGGAGTTGCCGATTGCTGTATACTCTGGACTCAAAGCCTTTTGCCTCACATCTTCAGTGCTCGGCCTGTTAGGCTGGCTCACACAGGATATTCTGCCCCAATGCCCCCACAACTCTTAATCCGGCTGTGTTTGTGAGTTGTACATTTTCTACGGTAATTTACTTTGTTCCCTCAACCGAGAAGCACCATTTTTATCCTCCATACAATGCCGAACAGTCCTTTTCTGTTCCACTTTTAACACTCCTAATTTTGAGTTTTAGTGATGTAAGACTCCATGTTTCTGAACCATAACTTAGGACGCGAATGGCCCATTGGCTATGTTTCTTTACAGAGGTAAAAACGTTTTCCATGAGACCACCAACCAAGTTTTTTCTTTGCTTGATGTCATTGCGTTATGTGGGACTGTCTGATCTGAATCTAGGAAGTATATACGAGTATAATCCTCAGTTTATCCTAGCACTTGATTTCCTATTATTACGATAAGGAACTGAGCGTCTCTTCCAGTAATTAACAATATGTACAAAATGCTCTGTGAGTGTGGGCAGTGTAGCACATAGACTGATGCTAGAAGCCCTTGCTATGATTCTTGTTTTGTGCCCAACGTGCTTAGCGGGCTGGGAACGATAATTTTATCTACAAGGGCGCCTCAGGACTCTTTTTGCTTGAAATCATACGTTGTAGGACAACATTATGATTTTTGAGTTATGAGAGAGCATAGAGTTTAGGGGTGACTAAATTAAATGTTTCTCTTTTATAATAATAATAATGATGATGATAATAATAATAATAGTAGTAATAATAATAACAATAACAACTAGAACACTGTAGAATTGTCCAAGGACAATTTTGGTTAAAAAAAAATTAACTTCCCACAGCTATAGCCTACTAGAAGCCGAGCTGTAAAGAGTCCTTGAGAGCAAGGTCACTGATTTTATGCATGTCACCTCAGGTTATCACAGTCTACAAGTCCACCTAGATTGGGGGCTCTACCTTTAATCCTTCATGGAAAAGTAGGTGGCATCTGAAATATCCGGAAAATTTCCAATATTTTACCTCAGGCAATCTCAGAAAATAAACAGCCAATTAGAATCATACTCCTTTCCACACTGCATCCGCTTTAAGGCTGTATTGTAGTAAAATTTCAGCCTAGCTTAAGCAGTTATTGAAACTGCATGGCTGAAACTTTTCTGCACTCCAAATAATATCCGGAGATCCAGTTGGCGGATTGCTACAATAATTGGCCAAAGGAAGCTGACAGCTGCCCGACTAAGTTGACCAAGTTTGAAGGCTCTAGGCCAAATAACATTTGAAATATCGCAGTAATAATGATAATAATAATAATGACAAAAACACTGAGACTTCAAAAACGAAACGAAACGAAACGATTCCTCCATACACCTTTTGCCTGTTGTCATAATAAGGGTCTCTTCCCAAGCCACTGAGAGAGCGTACGCTCAACCACTGAGCTCTATAGTATGGAGAGGCTTTCTCATGGGTAGTCACAGTGTAATTTATGTAGCCGCCGCCAGGACGGCGCTGGTGTAGCGGCAGCCATGTTACACCACGCCTGATGCCTGCGTTTTTTAACTGAGCTGCTCTGTGGGTTTTGAAAAGCAGCTGATGATTCCGGAAAATATAGTGCCATGGTCCACTGTGCAGCTTAGGGATAGAAAAATGGGCACAGGAAGTCATCAAAGAGAGAGAGAGTGTTACATTTCACAAGTATGAAATACATCTTGTTGCTAATTCTATAACATTACTATAATACTGTCCTCTGGAGTGGGACGGGAAGATTCATCCCCAGTCTCCCTGCTTGAATGAGACCACTAAAAGGGGACCATTTAACTCCAGTCTTTCTATCCATGTCCTCTTCTCTTCATACTCTCTTGTAGACATTTCCATGTTTCTTCCAGCCTTTATCAATCTGGACATTCGGTTTCATGACATGGATGGTCTAAGAAGGACTTCCCACACCATTTCAGCACCAATACTTCGATGTAAAACGGCTTCAACATCACTATCATTTCAACGTTAATACCACACTATCTTTTCCCTTTCTACCAGTACCTTTCTCTGCCTTAGTGCCATAAAGGGTAAATTCTGCACTGTAGCAACCTATGGCGTTGTTTTATATTCTTTGGCTAAATGTACCCCGTATAATTCGTTGAGCTAGGTTGAGAAAAAGTCACAGTCCATACATATTTTTGTATTATAAGCGACGAGTGTAGGTGTTTCAATGCGGCGGCCAAAATCACATGTTCACGGCGGAGATAGCCTCTCCATACTATAGAGCTCGGTGCGCTCAACCCTTCCCCACACAGCAACTAGGGACGAGAGTATCAACTGACAGGGATGAAATACAAGTTGTGAGTTGTTATTGCTCACTTAGTGAGGTGATAATGAATTCTCCTGTATCTATGTATCTGTGTGATCCCAAAATATCTCAAAATAAAGTGGGCAAATTGTGCCCAAATTTTGTGGGCAGTATTCCTGGATATATTGCTTGTTTGCTAAAAAAAAAAAAAAATTTTGGCATAGCTGTGATGATATGCCTCCAATTGTCAGAGGATTTTGCAAAAAAAAAATACCCAATAACTTTTTCTTTTAGCTTGCCATTATTCTCCATTTTCCATCGTACCCTCAACGAAGGGAAAGGCTATTTAAAGGGTAAGTAGTAGAAACTCTTCAAAGGCCTGTTATACATAATTACATGTACCAACATAATACCCCTGACTTCACGCTTCTGAATGCTAGCTTGATATTTAACTTGAAGTAAACAGGGAAATTCTAAGACTTTTTCTTCAATTTTGGACAGCTGCGATGATATACCTCCGATTGCCAGAAGATTACTGATCTAGTTTGGTGAGTGATACGCACTCGTTGGCGAATGCTTTGACTTATATTTGTTGTTGTTTTACCTGTGTAGGGGATATTTAAACCTGGGGGATTTTTTTTTTTTTTTTTCCCCGTAATGGTCTGATTCCAGAGGTTTATTTCGTCCCAGCATACGAAGCGAGTCTCCCGGAGGGGATGAAGGATAATGAACAGTAGATTAGTGGGCTGGGGATAAAATATTCCGGGCAAAGCATCTAGCATTAAACTTGAATTATACAATACATGGTTGCAGTCATTGATTTTTTTACCAAATGTCAAATCCTGGGAGCAGTGAAGACCAGGTCATACACCTTGTTGACATTTTAAAATTTCATTGCTGTAACTGTTGTATCATCTATACTCCAAGTCTGATGTAACCTGTGCCTTATTAACGTTGGTACGGTAAGCTATGGTATCAGCCAGGATCTACTCATATACGGTCAGCTAGCTTGGCAACTCAAATAAGCCTAGCCCGCGCAGTGACGTCACGTGAAGGCCAGTTCCCGGCCACCTGGATGAATACTGGTTTAGAGTACACCTATTTATTCAGCCTTTTCTAGTAGTTTTTATTTTTTCCCTCACATCCTACAGTACATTATAATTGCACTTCCTTAGAAAAAAAAAAAAAAAAAAGCCTGTTCTTTTACATATAAATTTATAGAGTTATGTTGAAGAGGTGGAGTAAACTATTTATAGTGTTATCTTCGTTAATGCTTTAATGGTAAACAAAGCCTTCTTCTTTGCTCTAGAGAATCCTATAAGACCTACAGTACATACATCATCATTGTTCTACTCCTGTAGTTTATCCACTTTTTTGGAATTGGCTAGCATGGGTCAGACGGCCTATTGCAGTTTTTTTTTCTTCTTCATATATTCGTATAGTATACACATATCTATACATATAGAGACATACACTGGTATACATAAAACATGTACCCTATGTTGTAATTTTCATTTTTTTTCCTTAACATTCCTCTGCATTCAAGATTCTTTTGCTTGTTCTGTCTGATGATTCTATCAAGGTGCCTCATCCTAAAGAAGATGGATATTTTTGCAAAAAATGAAATGACATCAGATGACAGATCAACTCCTGCATGCTCCATTTCTGATACAAGAGTTTGTACGCACAATTTGCCTTCTCTCAGCTCTTCACCATGCACAGTTTTAAATACTTCCCTCATAACCAGTAACCGAGAGGAGAAGCAATCAGAAGGCATATGCAAATGACTTCTGCTGACCATTTCAGTCCATGAATTACCTGATGGTTCACAGTTCCCTACTTTATATCCTAGATATGGGTATTTAGCTGAAAACTTTTTCACAATGTACCCACCAATATACTGCAGGGACTGTTCTTCTATTACTGTGCTAGCCGGTTGATACATTGACATTTCCCATATTTTCGCGGTCTCCATACAAGTCCAGAGACTCTTTATCCTCCAAGTTTTCCATGTCAAAATCCATCTCTTTAAACAGAAGACTAGTTAGGCAGATTTCCAGTGCAAGTTCGCGATCATGTGAGCCTGATTTACTCTTAGTTACATTGGCCTTGCTTACCCTTTACATAATCACAAGGGTCTTCATTTTGGCTTATATTACTATTTACACTGACCAAAGCAACTTGTTTACCTAACATTACCTTCTTTAGCCGATACTTAAAACTAACAGCATCTGGGTAATCATAAGTGCTGCCCATTTGCCTGATGCAGCCAAAGAAATTTTCAAGGCAGTCTTGGTTCAGTCTCCTGGTCATAATGAAATTAAGTTGATGACTGTTTCAACATTTCGAACAGTCCTATGACTGACTTGCAAGACAGGATTATTCCTTTTTGAAAACTGTTCAGTGATTTTGATGCAGAGTTATTTACTTTCATAGGTAGCATCATGTTTATCATTCTATACAGTATATCTGCCTGCAACTCAAAATGCATCCCAAATGCACAGCGCTCTTTCTTATCACCATACATATGTGAATTCATCACATCGAACCACTGATCAACAAGAGATAAATTTAGCAGTTGAGTCCCAGTTTCTGCTCTCCAGGAGTCCTCTCTTGCCTAAGTATTGTATGGAATTTGCACAGCTATTTGACAGAAGCTGTGTTGCATATTTACTCGCTGTCTTTGTTGTCCGGATACATTAAGGTGAATATCACTAACTTTATAGGCTAACCCATATTCTGTTTTTGTCGTTGCTAGCATTTCACGAATGCATTCATCAGAAACTATGTTACCATTTTCTAGAATAAATCCTGAATCCAGAAATTGTTTCTAATTAGTTTTATCATGTGTGGGATGTCTGCAAAGACAAAAACTTCTCTGTCTGCATATGGATTTTTGAAACACTTTCTCATTTTTGACAGGATCTATACCCATTTTTTTCCACAGACGAAGATTAGTAGGTCCTAAATCATGTACTAGTGCTATTATCGGTCGTATAAGCGAATGATAACGGTAATTTGTTTTTGGTTGGTCGTAATGCTTCATTTTGATGTCCAATCTAATTTGTTTGTAAAGTGTTACGATGCTGCATGAGTGAAGAGGAAAATACAGTGTACGAAATCTTGCAAAAACTCAAGCCGATTGCCAGGGGTAATTTTGCTCTCACACATCGTGTTATCCACAAGAATATTCAGCGTCCTGCAACAGTCATTTAAGATGTAACATTCACTGTTTAGTTCTTCCTGTTCCTTCCGTCTTCATCTGACACCAAATTATACATTACAGTTCAGCAGTGCTGGTTCAAATTAAAGACTCCCATTTGGCCAGTTATTTCTACCTTCTTTCCATTTTTCACGCATCATAATTACCTTCTTTACCTGCCGGTGTTCCTCTACACCTGTCATTCTCTCTCTCTCTCTCTCTCTCTCTCTCTCTTCCGCTCAAACCTCTCCTACCACCGCTGCCCCCCACCCCCACTTTTTTTTTTTTTTTTGCTAGCGTCGCAGCACGCCATACTAATGACAAATTCTAGCCTGTTTTGTTCTTGTTGGAGGAAACTTTGACATATCATCACTGCACTCAAACCATTAATCCTGCAGCACACATTTTCATCTGGTATTCTCTAACACCCCCATCATCACCACCACCACCACTCCAACCACAATTCCAGTTCATCCTACCCATTTGTTTATTCCCCATATTCATTTCTTTAACCACCACACTTAATTTTGGAGGGTATTTTGAACTAAACACCACTGCACCTAAACCACTATTGCTGCAACCCCATTTTCACTGGGTACGGTATACTTTCTTGTCGCCGCTTCGACGCCCACCAACATTCCAGGACATCCCACACATCCTTTGCTCACCACCTCAATTCTGTTTACCCCCATGTGCCAGCTTTCTTACTCGACGCGGGGCACGCAGTCATCGGAAGAGCTGGTTTTCATTATTATGTATTTACCATTCAGTACAAGCCCCAACAGTAGGGAATGGTAACACTGAAGGCCAAGTATGAATGAGTAGAATATGATAAGGAAACACAGACTGGCAAAAACAGGATGAAATAACAGTTAACACAGAAGAGTAATGATACAATGCAGCATAATGTAAGGCCGAATACTTGAGTCCCTCCTTATGATACAAGTTGGTACACAATACGCAACTCACCGTGACTGGGTGACAGGTACTGCCCAGGTGGGTGGGTGGGTCGGTGGGTGGGCAAGGCAGCAGTGTACGGCAGAATCGTGGCGCCAGTGCCACCACTGTGATGACGTGCAGAGAACCACACCCTAGAGGTGGGTTATGGCGCAGCACATTGCAGCATATATTATGAAGCTATAGCCGAGCTGCCCTGCAGCTGCTAATGCCGGTGCGAGAGTGCCTTGGGAGGGAGTTCAGCTGATTCACCTTATATACTCCAGCTGCCTCCCTCCCCACCTACCCCTCACACAGCAGCTGCTCCTCCCTCGCCTAATCAGCTGCGCTACAACCGGCGGGCCACCAGTACTAACTAATGTACCCTTTCCTGACATTTCGAGGCCACAAGTTCATTTTTGTCAGCTGCCCACGTGCGCAGATTGTATCTCACCACGACCAGTCCCTGGGCATTACGTACTGTACGTCATTTGTGCCGGTCCGCACATCATCTGCTGTATGAGTGTCAGTGTGGGGACACATTTGGGATGTTTATGGGTAACTTGATCGCATTACACGTCTTCAGTTACCCAGGCTGCTACTAGACGGAATACTTTACATGACGTTACATTTTTATGGCCTTGGCCATGCATGCATGAGTAAGCCGGTTTTCACCTGTTGATGGCAACTGTTAGTGACATTGCGTGCCATGTAGCTCCAGCACCATCCCTGTGCCGCCAACAAATAGCCTCGACAAGATTTTATATGGCCGTCCCTTTACTCCCGTCAACCCTTTCCTACGGCCTCGTATTTGAATGCAGAGATTTCCTTCTAGGCCAGCTGCCTTCCGTGCTAACGAGTCCACCCTGACTCAGGGAACACAATGTATTGTGTAGAAAGAATAAATATGTAGTAGTCTCAGCTTGGACTTCTTGCAAACGCGACTGAGTTCACCGTATGGAAGTGTTGAGCAAAGCCAGCTGCAGGGCTGGCCTCACACCACTCTCGTTGTAGTGCCTCCCTGCAACGATGGCAACCATTCACCCCGTACTCACACTATATTATTGTTATTATTATTTACTCGTATTTATTTACTTGTTCGTTTGTGTATTCCAGGTTGTAATGAATAATGTTCTCGTGGCCTCTGTAGTTGGAATGGTAGTTTCTCCTGATCAGAGGTGCTTTAGGTTGTGTCTTGAGGAATGATTAGATGCATAAATCTTCCTCAAAGGATGAAACCAGGGTTTGCTTCAGGCGTGAGATTCATAGGGTGGACCCTCGCTTCGTGTGCTGTGCAGCTAGTAGCGTGTTATCGGGGTAGCAATTTACCCATTCCATGCGGTGGGTCTTTTCTTAGCTGGGTATTGTGTCTGGTGATAGCTGGAAAAAATGTAGTAGATCATTAGGCTGAAAGCGTTAATGTGCTCGTGGTTCTGGAGATGCAGCATTTCTCTGGACGTGAGGGTGTGACGTAAGGCAGTCAATAAGTGTGTGCTGTGTGGCTGGCAAATAAAGGAAGGTCGTGTGTTAGTTAAAATAATGGCATGTGCTAGCAGCTATCCGTCTTTGTTGTCTTGTGAAAAAAAGGCTGGGGGCCGCCAGGAGCACGTCTCTTGTCTCCTCGGTACAAAGTTTTCACTCTTATCTGTGTGGAGGTGGATAAGCTCGTTCTACAGCAGGAGTGTTACGATGTCACACGCAGCTGTAGCGTTATAATGACCACGTACGGTAGCCCACACCTTAACCACCTCACTGCCACCACGCCTTATACTCGCTTCTTGTCACCACTTGATTCTTTCAGCTTAAGGGGCACTCCATGCCCGAGAGACTTTAAGCTGAACAAAAGTAAACCATTGGTAGTAAGAATGAATTTAAAAACTTCATCTCTGGGCTGATGGAGATATACTTTGTTTTTCAAACGCGTCTACAGCTAATCGTAGGGAAAGGGTGACAACCTACATCTCATGTCAACAATCGGAGTTTGTTTAAACCGTTGTTAAGCTAAGCTGTGTACTGTTCGTGTAGGCACTTTATAAAACTGATATGCACTGTACTGTACAGTACTAAATTTTGCAGAAAGGAATGGTAAGGATTACTTTTCGAAAACACATAGAGAGCATCTTCAGTAAGGGAAGAGACGCATGTACATATAATCATAACCAGTACCGTTAGTACTAAGAAATCTTTCGTAGAGCGGTAACGGATGGAATACCAGGAAAACTGAATGGTAATTCAGAGGAGGAGTGAGAAGACGAGAAGAGAGAACAGTATGG
>JAGKTI010000645.1:104539-121481 GCA_018397915.1 Birgus latro | reverse complement strand
GAGTAGAGAGGTATATGAGAGAGGGGAGTAGGAGCGACTGCTTGCATGCAGCTGATGGGTCTAATTGGCCGGACAGAACAGGGTTACTAAACACCAGAAATGAACAGCCATAACACCAAACAGAAGAAGATTATGCAACAACAACAATGGCTATAACACCAAATTATTCTACCCACCTCCTGCACCCCACACAACTCTGGCACTTCTTCAACAGACGTATTAATTTCCACAGCAGCTTCATTTATCACTTCGCTTTTCACCAACTCATTCTCCGATGGGTTACTGCCTTGTGTGACTCCCTCCTCAACTGGCTGCTTGTCGGACTGTCTACTAGTGCTTCTGTCATCCTCAGTACCATTCGGGACCTTGTGGACTGTATGGACTTCCTTTGTTTTGGTAAGATTGTTTTTTTGGGTGGGTGATGACCTGGTTGGCTGCTTCTTGGTGGGTGATGTCCTAGTTGGCTGCTTCTTGGTGGGTGATGATCTTGTTGACTGCTTCTTGGTGGGTGATGATCTTGTTGACTGCTTCTTGGTGGGTGATGATCTTGTTGGCTGCCACGTTACCCGGTTTTTAGGAGGTCGGCCTCGTTTCCGTCCCCCAAGGCCTCTTCTCTCGACCTGTGTACGAAGATGAAGCAGTAGTAGTACAGGTAGTAGTAGTAGTAGTAGTAGTGGTAGTGGCAGTGGTAGTACAGAGGTACAACAGTCACTGTATCATTCACATCATTGCATTTATCAGAGCTCCAAGATTCTTGCATGCAGCAGCCTTGGTCACCTAATGGCAGCCCTCCATGCTGCTCAATCTCTGACAGCTTCCTATTCAGTCTCTTATCCTTGAAGTCACACTCTATGACCTTGTCCCAGGACTTTTTCGGTCTGCCTCTTGCAACCCTACCACTGACGTTCACACTTCTCATCTCCTAACCCAACTGTCATCCTCTGTCCTCTCAAAATGTCCAAGCCATCTCAATCTACTCCTATAGATAGACAACCAAACAGACGGATAGACTCACTGTGCTTGGCTGAACAGATACGATGGAGGTGAGGGTGGTGAGGCCTTCCATCTGAGCATGTCGAGGGTCAAGGTTATTCCATCGTCCTCTCCTGCCTATGTGCCATTCTTCATATGCAGCTTCTGTCAATGATGCAATACAATTAGTGCAGTGGTAGTAGCTGCAACCACAGGCTCATCTGAAGGTGACAAAGTTGCTCTTCTACAGGCCACCATCTTCCTTTCAGTGGAAATGGTGGGAACTGAGGGATAACTGTATAGTCAAGCAGCTGCACTGCCTGGTCACATCACAGCCACCACATGAAGGCATCCCTCTCCAGTACCTTAAGATTTGAGATTCCTTATAATAACTATCATCATATCATTATTCTTGTTATCACTGTCCTGATCTCTTTTTCCCATATACGAGAAAGATGAGGGAGGATCCAATGAGGAATTAAACAGCAAGCATGAGTGAGGGAGAACTATCAACAGCCAGCCCAATGATATGGGTCAGACACTCATTCTCTCATCATTCAAGCCTACGGAATCCTGACTCGCAATGCTAACCATCTTCATGTACAGAATTTCCTTTGGTAACTGGCATTTTCTTTGGCAGATGCTACATACATGCAAGCCAATCACCAACAATCACTTTTAAAATGAGACGTCAAACCCTTATCATGTGCTCCACTGTACATAATTCATCCAACCAACTCAACGAACCTGTCCTGTGAGAGCTCTCTTGCACAGCGAGTCTCGTCTGCTGTGACAAAAGATCTGCTGCTGCTGCCACGGCCACCGCCTCGGCTGCTTCTTGCTTCTGTCGTTCAAAGTCCTGTCGTAATTCTTCCTGAAGCTCCTCTGGTATGGCACTCAGGAAGCTGGAGTCCACCTGTTAACACATGGCATACAGTCATATATTAGTATATGGCTGGCACAAAGTAAGGGAATATGGCCAATAACTCACAGAGCCCAGGAATGTCTTTTTTATTCTGTCCTTGCCATCTGAGGATTTATTCAACTCAGGATAGACTTTATAAACTGGATTGGTAAGACAAGATATTGTACAGCAATAATAAATCCTTCAATATCCAACTTATTCCCAATCTATCAGGCCATGCTAACCCATCAAGCACAGGCAAGCAACAGCTTCTGTGGGACCATCCTGTAGGTACAGTACATAAACCATGTACGGATCCTGTGTCTCACCAGGGGTCAGACTAAGCTCCTTCCCATGGCAAGGTGCAGAGAAATATGAGGAAGTTTGGCTCCTTGATGGACACTGCACCTGCTCCACCCAGGGGCACAGCACAATGGGTAGGCTCCCTTTCAGCCCCTCCCAGCAACTGTCATACTGTTTATAAAAGCTCTAACATGCATGCAAGTACTGTATTACACTCAAAACACCATAAAAAAAGGCCTAACTGCACATCAATTGATATTTTACCTGTGAGAATCTGGTAATATGAAACTTTAACTTAACTTGTGAGAAAATGATGAAGTGAAACTTTATCCTTACCTGTGAGAAACTGGTAATAAACATTTCACTGTCATCATCAAACACCTCTTCAGAGTTACTGCCACCACGTACTGCTTCTGCCAAACTTGGGACTCTGCTAGACTGACTGTCGGGCTTCTGCTCACTTTCTAACACACTATGGCTCAGTTCACTGATAGTCACATCTTTATCATCACCATAAGAACCACTGTCAAAAGAATTCATCCGTTTTGTTTTCACTTCACTTGATCCAGAGCTCTCATATCCTCCTGAGTTTTCATCCAATACCTGTCCTGGATTTACCTCAACATGCTTCCCAGTGGGGGGAATATAGCCGGACGTCCCTGGTTGTGGCTCCCCTGCAGAATTTAGACGTGATATTCGGTTTATCTCAACACAATTTCTATGGGAAGGGACATAACTGGACATCCCTGGCTGTGGTTCTCCCTCCCCACCACCACCACCACAAACAAACCCTGGGATGATATAGCCCTGTTGCTGGTATTCTGCTATCACTTGTTCCCTCATGTCCTCGGGAAGGGCTTGCAGGACTTCAAGATCAATTACGTTATTGTGATCCTGTTGATTGTTTGTCGATGACTGTGGTCCATCAGTACTTGATCCAGGCTGAATTTTGTTATTTTTAATGGAGTCTACCTCGGATTTTTCTTTATCTACCTTGCTCATATCTTTTACATCTACCCTGCACTCATCATTACCTACTTTGCACACATCCTTTGAATCTACCTTGTACATGTCAACTCTAAAATTGCTGTTCTTATTGTGTGATTCATCAGTTCTTGCCTTAGACCCAAACTGTCCCAGCGAAACAGGATCATCAGCCATCAGAGTGTCACTCCCAAGGGTACTGTTACCATCAGATTTTCTAGAGGCATTACTCTTTGCTGCCAATAAAAAGCTCTTGATGGACGATGCATTTGACAGCCTTGAGGATCCTGCTGTCTTCTCCAAGCGTGAAACCTGTGTAGAAAAAATAAATAAGTAAATAAATAAAATAGAGTAAATCTGTGCTTAAAATATTTTTGACTCCTTTCTGTTAAAATAAAATACCAAAACTCTTATCATTTATTAAAGCACAAACTGCCCTGATTTATGGGGAAAATTTTGAATATTATCATTATGGTACTCTTTTAAGTTTGGAAAACCTTTGGAAAAATATATACAGTACTAAGAACTGCATCATCATTACCACCACAATAGCCATCATCACTGTCACCACCACCACCATCATCCAGCGACCCTTCTCAACTCAGGGTGGGGTCAGGATGGGTCCAGAGCGCCGAAAAGAACTTGAGTGCATGAGATCCGGTACAAAAATACATCTCATACACTGATACCAAATACACAAACTCCAGTAAATATGCTCATCGTAAAGCCACTGTTTCCAAAGTTCACTACCTAACTTCTGTCTATCTATATACTGCCAGATGCCTTAATCCTGTAAGGGTGGCCACAAACAAACTGCCTCCATGTCACCCTGTCCCCCATCATTTCACTGCCCTAACTTAAAAAAAAGAATATTGGACTTACTTGGATCCCAACTCCCCTGAAGTCTTGTGGATTAGCTCTGACTTGTCGCAGTAATGAAATGGCCTCTCTGCAATGAAGATGGAATTGCAACAGGAAATAAAAATTATATATATATGCATGATAATGCAGTCAAGTAAGCACAATCTCTGAAATAAAGATGGAATTACAATGGGGACATGAAAATTATTTATACGCAAAATAATACACTCACAACATGTACAATCTCTGAAACGATGATAGAATTACAATGACATGAATATCATATATAGGCATGATAATGAACTCAACAACTATGCACAACCCCTGAAATGAAGATGCAGTTATAATAAGGACAGGAAAATGATCTCTACACATAATGGCACTCTCAACAGCTATGCATATCATTCCATTATACAGTGTGACCTCAGAGACTGAATGGAGAGGCTGGTAGAGACTGAGTAGCATGGACAGTTGCCATTAGGTGACCAAGGCTGACAAATGCAAGAAATCTGGAGTACTGATATAAGAAACAAAAGAAAACAAATCTTGGCCAGCTGTCCTCACCTCTCGATAACGGCCGCTGAAGACGAGGCCACAGCTAGAGAGACGGACTTGGCCATGTTGTCACACACTCCATGACCCATAAACTTGGCTGTCTCCACTGGGGCGTCCTTGGCTCGGATCTGAAAATTTCCTCAACTTGATGTACCTCCCTTACTCTACCCCTTGCATCTGGTGACAGGCATATATCTTTTTGGTTTATACTGCTCTCTCAAGGTTATTTTATTATTAAGTTTAGGAGACTGTCAATCTGGAGGGGACAGATTTAGCATTAATACTACACTACTACAAAGCCTTCCCAAGTGAAATAAACTTGTCTGAAGGTAGGCGACAAGAATAACACATCACTAGCGTACAGGGGTTGAAATAAGCTGCATATAAAAAGTTATCATCATCATCATCATATCATACTTTCCCACCAAACAGTTAGAAAAAATAAAAATAAAAATAAATAAAGGTGACATGTTCCCTCTTACACAATATTCACAACAAGGTCAGTCAGGGTTACAGTTGATATTTTCTATTTGGTTCAAGTGCCAAACCAACTATTTACTTCAAAATAGTTGCTGGTAAACTGTTGGGAGAAAAAAACATATAAGCTGTGCCACAATATCTGCAACAGTGTGAGGGTTTCAGCTTGGACTATGATTCCTGCCTAAGGGTTACAATAGCGTGGTTAGTTTCCAAGCTTGTAACCACTCTTATTATAGTTCAGTGCTTTTAAGAGTTGACAATACCCATCCATGAATTAGTTCCCTTAACAGAAAAAAAAAAAAAAAAGAAGAATGAATTAATCACTACTATAATCATACCACCCCTTATTTTCAGACCTAAAAGAGAAGTGACTCACTGGCATAAAAAAAAAAGGATTGTGGATGTAAACTCATGACCCTCAGATACACAGGCTACTTTTATCTATCTATCCAAAGCCTTCATCATATTAGTAAAATGCCAAGGGTGAGCCAACCTTAAGCTTAAGTGTGATGCATCGACCCTTGACCCCTGCAGCAATGAGCCGACCCTCCACCTCTTCTGCCAACTCACTGATGAACTTGTGTGCGTCACTCACACAAGTGAACCGAATGCCATAGTTCACTTCAGCTGACACAGACTTCCTCTGAAAAAACAAACAATCACATTAATTAATACACACATACACATACACAAAGTCCACACTCTCACTAAGCTCCACCAATAGGACACACACATACACAATGACTTCACTTCTAGGTCACCATGTCACAATACTTTCATCCTCTAACCAACTTACTAGTGACTACCTCCCCACATTTAAAATACAGTGTTGCAAAATACTGGTGTTGCAAATTGAGGTAAAATTGGTAAAATGGGTTCATTTGACACAAAGGAGATATAACAGGCAATCTTTAGCTAACTTCTGTGGACTTTATTGTGAATACAAAAACAGCAACTTATAACAAAGACTTATTTGTGCCCAAGTGAACTAGCCTACATGCAACAAAAGGACACACACACACACACACACACACACACACACACACACACACACACAAACTAACCACATGCTCAGTCTTGACAGCGCGTGTATCAATGCCACGGCAGTAGTTGTAGAGGGAGTGACCCGTGCGAGACCCAAATGACGCCTGCAGCTGTCCCAGTGATCTAGTTTGTAGGTCACCACATGTCGCTATACCTTCACCCTCCAACCGGCTTCCAAGTGACCATCCAACACCTGGAATTATCAGTTACTTGGAACTTCAAACAGTTTATGCCACAAAGACTGGAATGTCATTTTTAATCCTCACCATCCCTTGACAATTTTATTCAGCTTAGGCCAAACTTTTCAAACTGAAGGGTTTAGATACAGATACAAGAAACATTTTCTAAGCTGATCACTATCATCTGGTTGTGGGAAGAACAAGCTGAAAAGAGCATAACCTGGATTCAAGGGGTTAAGTGCACTGAAGTTCACAAAGGAAGATAAAAAAATATATATATATATATCAGATAGGTATACTGAATGTGAAGCTTCAGAATGTGGTGAAAATTTTTTGGCCTATCTGATGAAGCCAGGATTTCGAGAGCTTGAATGATGAGTGAATGGAAGCGTGGCCCATTGAATTGGGCAAACACTGGCTGTCTGGACGTTGCTACTCCTCACCCTGCCCTAAGGTGGGAAAGGAAGTCCGGATGATGATGACCATGATGTCGAACTACTGCCTTTTACTATCAGGTCAGAAACTTATGGGAAATCCCTTATACAATAACATCACTGTTACTCAAATTTATATATTCTATACCAAAATTCTGAATGACATATTTTACAGAGAGCGGTGCAGTATACTGATAAAAAAAGAAGGAAGAGGGAATACCAATACAGATTAATAAAAAATGACTTCTACTGTACTGTCAACACGTAACATAACTCATGGTCTGACCTGGTAAATCATTAACTTTCTGGTCCTTCATGTATACTGCGAGATTGTGAGGGTCTGCATGGTGCTGTCCATTGGGTTTGGCCGTGCGTGTTGCCAGTCGAGCCACCAGCATGTTTGGACCCAGGCCAGCGGAACAAGGGCAGCCAGTCTCCTTCTGTTTAGGAGATATTGTAAAAAATCATTATTGGCAAACCTTCATCATCAACCTAACCATTTTTCACACCCAAAGATGGAGGAAGGTAAGGTCCAGAAAGCATGAAAAGAGAAAAATATGATAGAGGGAGAATTATACAACAGCGAGCTCAATAAAATAGGCCCTACAATCGCTCACTCACCATTCTAGTCCCTGGAATCCTAACTCTTCCTCACAGACATAATATCCCTCATACATGCACTTCTTATTACCCATCATACAGAGTCACTTCAATGGCTATCAAGTTAAAACGTAATATGGTAAAACAAATGTAAAAAATAACAGCTCATCCTATCTTATCCATTTTGAGATGCAGAGAGACAATGCTGGTCAGCTTGGGAAGGCACTCATGCAGTAAAGGGTTTAATGAAGGCTGTATTTTACCTCACCAGTCTGAAAAGTCTAAACTAAATAACGCTGTTGGGATATAAAAGGAATAAACCAGTAAAATACCTTATCTGATTCACACGGTTAACTTTGCCAAACACCGACCTGAACGAGACTTCGGAGATATGTTGTGAACTGCAGTGGTGTGACACGACAGGACTGCAGAAGCTCCGTTAGGTCCACAAACATCTCGTCACAGCTCACAGCTTCAATGTCGTGGGTAAAACTGTGGAAAAAGTGATCATCAGGAACCTTGTCTGACACAGCTAAGGCTATACTGCACATCCATTAATGTCAATCATCATCATCATCACCATCCTGACCCTCTTCTCACCTATGAATGGAGTGAAGTAGAATTCAAAAACAAGAAAAAAGACAGAACAAAATTTGGAACTATCAAGAGCATGCCAAACAAAATGGGCCAGACACACATTTACATATCATTCAACCACTCCTGTCCTGCCTCCACCTCAGAGTTTAACCATCTGCATGTACTTTTTACAAATGCACTTCACATACAGTACATCTGCTTGAAAGAGTCATTCCATTGACCATTAAGTTAAAAAAGGAGTGCTAAAATCTTGCAATGTACTCCTCCATACAATACATTACACAGCTACTTTATCCAATGCAACTGATCTGGAATGAATTACAGAGAACAGAACTGCCACTACTCACCTTGCCACAATATCATAAAGTTTGTATGACACTTCCTTATAGCCTTCAAAGTCATAGGGTATCGTCTGTAGGGTTGGGCACAGCTTTAGGGCTGGGCCAAGGAACATGCCATTCTTCACCCCAGCCTTACGAGCCTCATAGTTACACGATGCTACTTCAGACATGGAGCTTGTGTCGTCAATGAGGGAAAAGGTAGACACTTTAGCAGGCTGATGAACTGATTTGTCAACTGCTGAAACTTTAGGGGACTGGTCTGGCTCATCTGTATCACTCATATCTTCTATACCTTCATCAAGTGACTCTTCTTTGGGGTTGATGCTAGAGTTACTGGAAGGATTCATCTGCTTCATTTTAGAGCTGAGTCTCTTCTTAGCTCGCTCCTTGTAATAGTTTAACTCATACTGGCGATCCATTCCTTCACGGACCTGTGCCTGGGAGCCGCTACGAGCATGAGTCACCGCTACAGGCTTTCCTTTCAGTTCTGGGTGCTTTCTCAGGCCCACCGACACAAAGAAACAGTCCATATCAATGTGCATTATGGTCCTCTTGATCTTGTTATTAGGCATTTCAAATGGTGATGAATTTACATACCCTTCCCTCCCTCCACTGTTATTTTTAAATGTATTATAAGGTGGCAAATTACCATGTACTTCTGATGAACTACCTTGCCCTTCCTTCCCTCCACTGTAATTTTTTACCCAATTCATTAGCTTCTCCCGGCCAGGAAAACCTTCATTCTTACGCTGAAGCTCATTGACGTACTCCTTAAATGTAGCGCCCATTGTGGATATGTGGTGGAGTCGGGAATTATTATAAAACTCTGAGAGAAAGCCAGGGTTTGCAGTACTCATGTGGTGACCCTTTGTGGGACTCGAGATTGGGACTCGGACGGAAGCCTCAGAAGCACTATTTTTCCATTTATTCTCTGACATACAATCACCACTGGAAGTCTGAATTTTAGTAATATCTACATCCTTACAACTTGTACTGGTATCTAAATCATGTTTTTTCTCTTCATTCATCCTGTTAATATTATTCTTCTGTGTGGGTTTCTCTTCAGTACTATCCATGGCAGAATCTGAACTACCATGATCTTTGCTGATTTTTCCATTACCTTCATTCAGCTTATCACTTTTATTTTCCTCTTTAGTTGGATGCAGTTTGGGTTTCTCTTCCATACTATCTATTGAAGCTCTGTTACCAATGCCATTACAGACTTTTCTACTATTTTCAGACATTTTCCCATTTTCTTCATTCAGTTTCTTAAAACACAGCTTGGGTTGGCTCCTGGACTGCTTGGTGTAGAGGAGATACTTGGTGTAGTCCAGGAGATGCCCAGCCTGCAGGGAGTCCGAGATCCACTTGGGGCTCACGATCCGATCTGTGTTGAGGTTTTTGATCTTGGTGTCGGGGAGGTTTGAGGCGATGATGTGTGTTGTGGCGGACCGGGAGTAGTAGTGGTGGTATGTGCCCCCGTGGACCATCATTATGCGCTTCAGCTCCTCTCCTGTTGGATCTGTGATTAAAAAAACAAAAACATTAGACTGAACAGAGTGGCACAAATACATGTAGCCTAAAGATATCTTTTTTGCTTTGTTCTACCTAACTTCAGACTACAGTACACCCTTAACAACTGGGATGCATTTTTGAAAGCCAACTGTATAACAAATTTAGCACTGTGGCAATTGTGGAAGAAAGAAAAAAATGATCATATAACAAGAAACTGTGCATCAGCACAATTGTTTTAGCAAAAAAATGATCATAAAATGAAAAATGGTGTGAAGACATTACGACAACATAACAGTTTAATGTACAAGAGCGTGTTCTATATTTATGGCTAATGTCAGGACCAACCTGCCTAGCCCCAGGCTCCTATGCTCCTCATGGGGCAACGTAGGATTGGATGATGGATGGATGGATGGAGAAATTTTTCAAGCCAGATAAAATGAAAACTATGTCACGTGGTTAAGGAGTTATGTACATAAAACACAACACAGTACAAACTGCATGATAACATTACATACATAAATTTATATAGCATCAAGCTTTGAAAACATAAAGTCTGAAGGCGGAAAAACAGATTATCCACCAAATAACCTTAGCCTACCTCAGGGTCTCATTATGCAATTAAGCGCTGTTACTCTCTGATTACTGTGAAACTTGTATAAAAATGTGAATATGGCACCTGCAGCACACCCAGGGATCGTATCATTTATAAAGGCTCCAACATAACAGTAACAATAAATAGTGACTGCCACAGGGACCCCCAGGTAAACATACATTAATCCAGTCCATTTGAAGGTAACAGATCCACTTATGGCCCTGGGAGCACTTAACATGAAACAAAAACCTCTGGCCACCTCCAGGATTTGAACCTGGGCACATACACCATGCCTATCTCTGACTGTGGGTACAATAAAGAAAAGCTTAACTGTAGTGCTGTATTGCTTAACACCTTCAATTTGGGTGACATTCATCATTTTCTTGTTACTAACAGAATATTTTTATTTTACTTACGAAGGCCTCTCAAACTGAAGAGATTTATTATGACAATCTAATTCCTACAGTTCACTGAATCTCTCTTAAGTTGAATAAAATAATCTGCTGGTAGCAAAAGTAAACATGAAAAGATGTTACACAGAAACAAGGAGTTAACAGAGAGATACAGTGTGCTAGACACTGAAAGAATATAGCAAACTGGAATTTATACCTGCATGCATAACTCAACCGCACACACTGGCTTGGGCACAAACACTTATTATTTTAAATACTGGTATATTATTATTAACTTAAACTGTAGCCATAGTAAAAATTTATACTTAAAAATATTGTAGACTGAAGGGAATAAAGGCTCTGGCTCCACCTCACACACTAAACACGGAGAGTCAACAATGCAGAATGTCAAACAGCTGCCACAATACAAACCTGTGTAGCCATTCACAAATATTGCTATGCCTGAAAAGATCCCATGACTCCTCTCTCCATCAGTGGCTGAGATTGATTTCTTGTATTGGTTCTGCAGCTTGGAGATTTTTGCTGCCATATATCCTCCCTGGTAAAAGAAGTAAATTTACAGTTCTAATATACTGTGCCTACTAAATACACAAGAACCAAAAAAATACACACACAACACTGACTACTCTCATGTCAACAGCCCAACTGACGAAGTACCAGTATTACCGATATAGTATTTTTATTATAACTTGACCTAAAACTATTATCTCTCCACCATGAATGAAATTGTAGCAAAGATAAATGCTTGACTAACTTACAATACCAGTCATGAAGCAGTGCTATTGTACAGCCACAGCATTATCTTTTCCTGCTACTGAACTACTTGACACAAGATGCAAAAAGGACGAAAATCATCAGCAAAATGAGGTGAAAGAGCTAAAAACATATGTTACTAGTTCTGCATAGCATACTCATGACCTTGGAAAAACTGGTAAATAAATTAGTCACTCAGTTTGGTTACGTCTTGTCAAGTTTGATTTGTGCAACAGTAAAAAATGTGGCTGCGTGGCTATGCCTGATAACTGCCAAACGATCGAAAATACTTACAGCATCTTCAAAACCGGTGAGGCCATAGCCTCTCCTTCGTCCTCGCCCACGCATATCTTCTGAATACAATGGACCTCAATTAACGCGATGATTTGCCTCAATTTGATGCTGTGAAAACCATGGCAACCTCACAAACTTGATATGAGTGTCTCTTAGAACGATGAGCATTTTAAACGAAGGGTAACACATCAAATTAGCGGTATATCCAGCCAGGCACACACCTCCCGCCCGTGGTTTGTTTACATGTGGCGCAGTTCACCCTTGCAGACGGATTCCCTCCGGATTCATGTTTGATCTTGCGTGTTGCGTCAGGCTTTATTACGAAAAATAGAAAAAAATAATAAAGCGATGCATATAAAGGCCCGCTAAAATGTTACATAAATTCGAATAAGGACTATTTTAATTGCTCATCGAAGACCATAATCCAAAGCTTCTTCTATAAAAAGTGGTAAAAGTTGCCGATAAATCACAACCAAATAATGATAATAAAATAAAAATATGTATACATTCGTCTATCAGTTCACAAATTTTGCAAGAATGGTGTTCTGCAGACCATAATTACCAGGAATGATTTGTACTCCACGACCCGCCTTGTTGCTCTCTCTCTCTCTCTCTCTCTCTCTCTCTCTCTCTCTCACACACACACACACACACACACCTACCCTACCCCCATACCCGTCAAAACAGTTCCAGTCAATAGGTAAGCAGTTTTTTTTTTTTAATCGCATTTGACCAAACTTGGTGGAGTGGATGAGGGACAGCTCATAACGAATCCTATTATTTTTTTAGAACATTAATCAAAGGTCAAGGTCACAAGCAAGGTTAGTGTGTGTGTGTGTGTGTGTGTGTGTGTGTGTGTGTGTGTGTGTGTGTGTGTGTGTGTGTGTGTGTGTGTGTGTGTCCTGACATTATGCACCAGGTGAAGCGAGTGAATGTAGTGCCCTTGGCTATCTGCACATGTGTGTGTGTGTGTGTGTGTGTGTGTGTGTGTGTGTGTGGCGCCGCTGTTACCAGACGCAACCTCAGCACTTGTTGCTTGATAACACACAAACACACACACACTTAAGGAAACTCACCACACCTTCCCCATCAGAATTCTCTCTCTCTCTCTCTCTCTCTCTCTCTCTCTCTCTCTCTCTCTCTCACACACACACACACACACACACACACATACTTAAGGAAACGCACCACCCTTCTCCATCAGATTTTTTTCTCTCTCTCTCTTTCTCACACACACACACACAAAGGCTTCATAACATGCTAAAACAGTTATTCACGTGTTCTCCAGTTAACCCTCAGTTCTCCAGCTGTTCTTTACCCCAGACTGCATTGATCTTAGGGACTTGGACGGTACACTCGATGGTTGCGTGGCAGGATAACTCTAGTATTTTATTCTATTTAAAGCCAGACGATTTTATTCAGCTGAGATTGGGTTATGGGAGCCTGGGAGTGTCAATCCTACCCCCCTTAAACCTCTCACGCCAGGAACAAGTCAATTTCTTTTCGTTATAATCTATTTTTTGATTAATTAAGGATGAGTCACAGAAGGCTGAGTGATGAAACTGGTTTGAGGTTACTTAGTGATGCAATTATTAGTCATTATCTACAAGGTTGAATAATTACTACAAGTTCTCAGGCAATTAGGCAATACTCACTGATGACTGCGCAATTCCTAGGCAATTATTGGAAAATGTGTAGTAAGTTTATTGATATATGAGTCTTTATGTATATATTAACAGTAGAATTCGTGGAAAAGGTTGGGGGAGGCCTTTGTTCAGCAGTGGGCTTGCAGTGGCTGCTGATGATGATGTATACATATATGAATTTGCGAATACAGTATACGTATACGAACGTAAACCTCTAAGTGTAGGTGTAAGAGGGATACCATACCGCATATATTCAAATCTCCATATGTGCTCAAATTTCTTGTTAGTGCGGCATGGTATATTTGTAAGGAGTTCACGACGAGATATATAAATGGGGGAAAAAAAATGCCCTCCCCCCCACTAAAAATTCTGAGGGCCCATCACCTTAACTTGGCCCAGATTTTCGTCCTTTTGCAGCTTATATCTTGTAGCTCTGGAACTGTCTTTCTCTGTACTTCTTACTGCCTACGATCTCCAGTGTAGGTAGGTAGGTAGGTAGGTCAGTCTGTGGGGAGGTAAGCAGGTAGGTAAGTCAGTCTGTGGGAGGTAGGCAGGTAAGTAGGTAATACTCCCAGTCCCACATACATGCAACAGGTCAACTCTGGAACTGTCTTTTACTGTCTGTATTTCCTACTGTCTATGACCTCTAATCTTTTTAAAAACGCAGTGTGTCCAGGCATCTCGAAATGAGCGGATCTTGAATTTGGCTCTCCATTATCTTATTATTTTTTCTTGGATGGAACAGTCTTGCGGGCTTCTACCCTTTGCATCCTTCTTTCCTGCATTAAAAAAAAAAATAGGGTATCGTATTATCATTAAAACATAGGTTGAAGCACCCTCATCCCACCTGACCACCTGGCACCTCTAATTAAGTAATATGCGTTAATCTGAAACCAGGAATATTAGGGAATTTACCTGTTTACCTGGAGATGATCAGAACAGGCAATTTAATGGTGCAGGTGTTAGTGGGTGTAATTTACTGAATCTTAATATAGCTGCTCTCCACTTCAAGCCTGTCCCCCCCCCTGTGTGTGTGTGTGTGTGTGTGTGTGTGTGTGTGTGACTATCTATGTACCTATCCACACCTAACTTCCCACCTGTCTATCTGTCTGTCTGTCTATCCATGTATCTGTCTGTGTGTCTGCCTGTCTATCCACCTACCTGTCTATCCATCAATGAAAACACCAGACACATGAAAGCACCGAGTCATTACCTTCTCCTCATCATAAGCACGTACCAACAAAACTAATAACCAATACAAATATAAAGAGAGACGACATCAGGAGAGTCACAATATCGATCCCCGGGCCGCGACATCTATAATATAAGGTCATTCGATCCCACCTTAAAATAGGATTGTGACGCAGATAGGATTCCGTTCTGTTTTATGGGGTTTTGTTATCATTATTACTACTACTGCTGATATTACTGCTACTATTACTACTACTGCTGATATTACTGCTACTGCTGATATTACTGCTACTGCTTATATTACTGCTACTATTACTGCTACTGCTGCTGCTACTACTACTAGTGCTACTACCATTTCTACTACTACAACTACCACCACCACTATCACTAATATACAACAACAACAACTACTACTATTACAACTATCGCTATTACTACAATTATTATTATCATTATTATTATTATTATTATTATTATTCATAAGACAATGGGATACCTTTTCCAATCTATCTCTCTCTCTCCCTCTCTCTCTCTGAGCCATACACGCAAGACACAACAAATCACCAGGTGGAGTGAAAAAGGAACCTTAATATGAACCACTCTCTAAAAAACCCAGCGTCAGAAATGAGTAAGGAAGAATGGAAATAAAGTCTGGCACAGGTAAAAAAATAAAAATAAAAAATAATGCAGTGACGTCATAGAGGATGTTGTCATGCAGAAAATCATGCAACAATTTCATCTACACTTACAATACACAAAATACACATCCGCCACCTACAGTTCAGGGACAATACAAGAATGGGACAATGGATAAGGCATGTGTGTGTTGGGGTTGTATATGTTGGTTAAATGTGTGTAACCAAGGAGACGCATTCGTGGGTTCCTTCACGTTTTACATGAGAAGAGCAACCAAGGAGATTCAGTTCTACCTCGTAAGGCCTGAAAGTGGGCCAGTTCTATCGGGTGAAAACGTACAGAATATAACGAAGGGAAGGCAGACAAGAAAAATAATGATTTGTTTTGAAGACCGTACATGGGTGGACACGACGCACTCAAATCTCGCTCCTGGGACGGTCGCTTTGTTTACGTTTGGGGGAGAGAAAGAGAGAGAAACAGAGATAACTAGGAAGATGGACGGATAGACAGATAAATTGATAGATAAATATACAGAAAAATAGATACACTGATATAGACAGATGGATAGATACAGATAGATAGATAAACCCACGGCCGGAAACAGGCGATGAGAAGTTGTGTGAAGATGAAATTCCGCTGTGATTTGAGGGGGATGAATGTCTGTGTCCGTAAGTGTTTTAAGCTGAAGAAATTGGGACCTTGAGTGGAAAGCGCTGGTTGTGTATGGTTTAAGGGAATACTACTACTACTACTGCTGCCACTACTACTACTACTACTACTGCTGCTACTACTACTACTGCTGCTGCTGCTGCTACGGCTGTTATCTCTTTATCTATCTATCTAGCCATAAAACAAACCCATAACATAGAACACTTGTGCTACCTCGTCGAGTTGCACACACACACACACACCTGCACATTTGCTCCCTTCCCCCTCTCTCTCTCAGACACACACACACACACACACACACACAAACACACACACACACACACACGTAAATTTTCTCCCTTCTCCCCTCCTCTCTCTCTCACACACACACAAACGCACACACACACACACACACACTTGAGAGCTTAGCATGACGTGTACTTCCGGTGTACGTGGAGGGATGAGAATATTGCAGACATACAGAGAGAGCATACAGACATGGGGGTCCCTAGAGGGTGACACTGCCTTATATACTTATTTCTGTTTAAATATATGACAAGGATAGTATAGAAGGGATAGACTGACAGATGAACAGATAGATAGATAGATAGATAGATACACTGATAGACGGACAGACAGACGTACAAACAGACATACTGTACAGTATATACAAACAGACAAGCAGATAGACAGACAG
Source organism: Birgus latro (assembly GCA_018397915.1). Taxonomy (NCBI): domain Eukaryota; kingdom Metazoa; phylum Arthropoda; class Malacostraca; order Decapoda; family Coenobitidae; genus Birgus; species Birgus latro. Next base: position 104,842 of record JAGKTI010000645.1, on the reverse strand, counting down.
ACGAATACATAGATAAATACTTGTTATCTATGCAATCTCTATCGGTATTATAAGATGCAAATATAAAAAAAAATACTGAAGTGTAATATAGAAGACTAAACTGGCAATGGAAGCTTCGTTGCACCTCTTCCTAAGCGATTCATTTGCCCAATTATACCCTAACATTTCCCTGTGTTATATCTTTTAATATCAACATACATCACATTACCACATCAATCCTTTACATCAACTTTACATCAATACATCATTTTTACATCAATCCTTTTCATCATCTTTACATCAATATATCATCTTGACATCAAT
>JAGKTI010000645.1:66594-99811 GCA_018397915.1 Birgus latro | reverse complement strand
GAGAGAGAGAGAGAGAGAGAGAGAGAGAGAGAGAGAGAGAGAGAGGTAATAAGCAAACTAAATCGCTTTGGAAGAGGTGTTGGGGAGCTTTACTAAGATTTATTTAAGGAGTTAGGGAACAGAGGAAGATTCAACAGCCTCACGCACTAATATTCTCGCTTTTTTAAGGAAGCTCCCTAACACCTCTTCCTTAGCGATTTATATTTTGGATACGACTGATTAATATAAGTTTGTACGTTATTATGCAGACTTTGGTGGTACTGGAAGGCTCTATGTAACACTGAAGAGGACGAAGTGTAGCCCACTAAGCAAAATAAATCGCTAAGGAACGGATTAGAATGAACGAACTATGAGCGGAGATTTTCGCCCTTTTGCAGCTTATTTCACGTAGCTCAGTGGCGGAAAAAGGTAATACTGCAACTCTACATCCTTTCCATAGCACTTCCTCGTGACTAGCGCCATAATCCAATGCTCCTACAGTTCGGTACGGTATTCAAGATGAGGAGATGGCAATTTTAGGTTAGAGTAAAATGAGTACATGGAGCAATTACTAAAACTCGGCAACATTTCCACAACACTTCCTCGTGACTTGCAGCATATTTCAGTGTTCCTTGTACCACGAGAATAGCACCAGGAAATTCTCTAAAAGGACATACATAGGCCATCAGTACGTAGGTTAAAATAGACTACCAAATTAATTAAAAGGAAATTATAGGTATAAGCAGATAGGTTTGCTTACTATGGGAGGTTATGTATGCACTCCTGTCTGTCTGTCTGTCCACCAGATATCCCAAAAAGTTACAGACGGATTTTAGTTAAATTTTGTGGATATGTGGTTCATGCCCCCCCCCCCAAAAAAAAGAGTTGATTAAATTTTGGTGGTGATCTGAGTTCGTCTCGGTTCAGGCCTGTTTTTTGTTTGTCCACACGATAAATAAGATACTAATGGATTTCGAGTTTGTGGATGCGTGGTTCATGGGCCAAGGAATACCGGTAGTTGACTGAATTTTGGCAGTGATCTGACTTGTCTGGTACAGGTGTTGGCGAAGGTATGCGCTCTCTGCGTGGTCTAGTCTAAATTAGAGCATGTTATCTCAATTTATAAGCTAATATTCCCTTTTTATTCTTACTTCGACGAAAGCTGCCATCTCTCCATCCTGAATGCTGAGTTTTAAGAACGGAAAAACAGTAAAATATGATGCTAGTCATGAAGAAGTGCTCTGGCAAAGGTGTACAGAGCATTGTCCTTCCCTGTCACTGAACTACGTGAAATGCGGTGCAAAAGGACGAAAATCTGGGCCAAGATAAGGTGAAAAGAGTATCGAAAATTAAAATACAAATATCACTGAACACACTAATGTCTTTATTAATCACAGGAGGCTTCGTAGCAATTCACCCTTTGCGATTTACTTTGGCTATTACACCCGCTCATCCTCTTGTCATAGTTTTAATATCGACATTACCTCAGCAACATGCACCCTCTTGGATTTGACTCTGTTATCTTCTTTTTTTTCTTGGAGGGAACAACTTGCGGTCTCCTGGCCTTTGGTTCCTTCTTCCTTGCATTAAAGAAATGCAAGACTGTTGAGGTGTAACGTGCAGCATAAATCGCTAAGGAGGAGGAGTCACGAGTGCCCTGGAACAGCCACATATACCACTAATTTCAAAAGGTGTTCCTATAATTAGTCTACAGCTTATGTTATGTTGGGAATATTAATGACGATGTTCACATGAGATAAATCGCTAAGGAAGAGACATCACGGATACTCTGGAACGGCTAAAAATACCACAAATTTAGAAAAGACTGTACTTATAAATAGTCTATACTGTTATAAATATTCACGATGTTTACATGGGATAAATACATTCATAAGTGAGGAAAATTATAAAATCATGTTCACTGTAATGTTAACGTACGGTACAGGTATTTGAAAAAACTGTATAAAGCATGCAATATGGTTAAAGTTTTCCTAGTTTTAAAATCCCGGGAACCCTACTGTTACCCACAATGCTCCTTGCCTGACACATCGGCCATGACGTCAGCGGCAGTTGACGGCGGCCACCAACATGTCTGCACACACTTATCACCTTGGCATTATTGATTTTCGCCACGCAGTTCAATAAGAGTTAAGACAAGAACTGTATTACTTGTTTATGGTTCAATCTTTTTCGCTATACAGAGGGAGAGGAGTGATTCTAGGAGACGGGTGGAGTTTGCAGTGGCTCAAATAGACATGGCGGCATCGTGCGTATGGAAGCCAATGAGGAGAGCCCACGAATGGCCACGTCTGCGTTCTCCTCCGCCATCCCGCTGGCTGTTGCCAGTTTAGCGGTATTTCCGCTAGCTGTACATATATTAGTCTCCATTTACAGGCAATTTCTTACGCCTAGCTGCAACAAATCTAGCTGTATTCTAAAGGCTTCGCACGGATATAGCGATATTCTAGAGATATTAGCACATTTTCTGGCGATTTTCTAAACATTTTTGTACTTAGCGGAAATCTAGCCGGTTTGAGACCAAGTCTAGCAGGATTTCTAGTTCTTCATTTGGCAACTCTACAGACTCTCTCTCATCCCAGTCTGTATCAACAACTCACAAGATGAGGGTGGGAGTTCCCGTCGCCGCTCTACTGGCTTTCGTTGCCCTGACAGTCACGGCCGACGAAATAACGAAAGATGAGGGAGTGTTGGTGTTGACGAAAGATAACTTCAAGAAAGCGACGGAGGAGAATGAGTTCATTTTGGTTGAATTTTGTAAGTAGAAAATTACATCCATCGTGTCTGACACCCCGGAGTCTGGTGTTCGTGGGAGAGGGGGAACCGGTCTGTGAAAATTGCCGGAGAGATTTTGGGCAATGTTGACAGTTGCCATAGTTCAAAACTGACGCCACTCTAGGACAACCGCTTCAAAAATCAATTCACTGCGGGATAACCACCTCTTGTTAACCTGCATATGGGCTGAGTGAAGGCAAGAAAAACAATAACACATGTAGATGTGGTTAAAAATCCACTTATATTTAACTAGAAGAAAGAAAAAAAATGGTTGTCCACTAATATTTAACTAGAAGAAAGAAAAATGGGTGCTGTTGGGAAGGGTGGGCGTGGACGTGGCAGAAGTACGGTATGTGGGATCGGACAGGGGTGTGGGCGTGGGTGGTTTAGCCGAGCGGATGAAAGGACGAACTCAATTATTTTTCGTGACCATTCGTACCTTGAGATTTGGGTGGGACGGGCCCAGTTAAAGGGATGTTCTTAAATTTCTAATAATACAGTTCATATTAATTTTCGAGGTTGATAATGTAGGGATGTGAGGTACCGTGCATGTGTACCATATGGATTTTCAAAGCTGTCATTTTGCACTACCTAGCAAGACAGGAAAATGAAATAGTTTTTAAAACTGTGTGTAACCATGAACTGTTTTATGCCTCATTCCCCACATCGTGTTATTCCGAATATTTACAGTGGGTCCATACTCTCGGTTTAGTAAGCACCTTAGCGCCTCTTCCATAGCGATTTATTTTTTAGATACAGGTAGTTAATATCAATTTGTATTTCTGCTGACTATGGTGGCATTTGAATTAGACACGATGATAGTAATGAATATTAAGCAAAATAAATTGCCTAGGAAGAGGTGTTTGGGAGCTACCATACCCGACGAGAATACGGCTGTTACGTTTCCCGTGCAATCTATACGACAAACATTTGTTAGGGAGGCCTGTTCGTAATATAAAACACATCCTAGACATTTCAGTATGGTATATATATATAAAATGACAAAGACGTAGGGTATGAATTTGAGTTCCATTCCACTTAGTATTTTCCAGCTTAAGATGCATATTCGAATAGGTTATAATTACTGTGAATAGTTGGTGGGCAAACAGTATGTAGCAAATTTTTACCATATACACCATGTAAGCAAGCTAGTAGTAGAATCCATATTAAACTGAGGTGTCATGTAAAGATTGCTTAAGTACATTCACACAGCTGCTATTGGCTAAATTCACAACCAAGCTGAACGATAATGAATTCCTAATCATAGACTGCTGTGGTGATGTATGCAGCAGATGGGTTAAGGATCATAAAACGTAGCCAGCTGGACGTTCATATGGCAACACTACGTAGCGCTACAGGGAGTTCATTGACATCATTGTAGTACAGTTACTCAAGTCGGGTAAAACGCATGTAGGAGAGGACAAACAAAAAAAACACTTATCCAAATAAACAAGACTATGGGTCATTAAATGGATAGACTTCTTTACACCTTTTGCTTACCGCTTTATTTTGCACTTGAACATCCTCTTGTACGTTATTCATGCAAACTTTGTATAAAACTATGCATATACACGTGAATGCAAAGTCGCAGTGGCATGAAATACGATAAATCTTGTAGGCATGAGTCTTCTTGGTTACTAGTCAAATTTATCCCCGTTTGACAATCGGCCATCTACAAAAATGAAGGGTTAGGCATCTTTGTTAGGTGAAAACGGATTATAGTGTACTCTATTTCTGTGACAGGTCAATATTATCGTATGTTATTGATATATTAGGTAAGGAAATGGAAGAAATCACGCAAGCCTCCTCCTACACACACACACACACACACACACACACACATTAGAAAACAAGAAAATGGTATAATAATCACGTTAGCCTTTTGTACACACACACACACACACACACACACCAATGCTGTAGACTAAACACACACTCAAGTTCAAGGTTAAGTGAAGTGTGGGTAGTTGCCAACCACCAATATTTACTAAAATAACTGGCATCTTTATATGAATATTTTTTAAAAGATCGGGGACAATGTTTACCATGGGAAACCAGGATTTCTCAATTAGTCTTGTTACCGTGAATACAATAAGTGTTCCATTGTAGTAGTAGTAATAGTAATGGTAGTAGTTGCTGGTTGCTGCTGTAGCCCAAGGTTCATCCTAAATGTGAACCCAGTGGACTGCAGGCTTAAATTGTCTTCTGCAGTCCACCATCCATTCGGGGATAGTAAGTTTAACTAGGCAGTGGAGTCTTCCCTCTCCGTTGAGCGAAATAGTCCGATATTAGCTTGCATACCCGAAGTTAAGGAGCAGCGGGTAAAGGGTGAGCGGTCGCTGGGGGAAACTTGAACAGAAAAAAAAAAGTTTGAAAATTATGTAATGGATGTTGCGGGTTGACGGATCTCACTGGGGTCAGGAGTTTAGGGAGAATTTTGATTTCTTAGTTATTATCACGTGCTAACAAAAAAAAAAATCGTAAAGTAGCAGTTGTTACGGGTGATAGAAGGGGTATAGTGATCACTGGCCGCAAAATACTAAGTAGTTCATTAGAAAGACGTGACAAAACTGCCGCAACCTTAGCAATGACAGATTTCGTGGGTGTAATGTTGCTGGTGATTAAATTAAATAGGTTTTGAATATCAGTTGTGGTTGATAACTATAATGAAAGATCTGTTGAATTCATTTGGTAATAAAGGATAAATGGCGGGCAATGAAGGATAAATAAATGATGGATATTAAAGGAAAAATAAGGGTGGCAGTGATGAGTTGCCACTTTTGCCAAGTAATCGCTGGGTCGTAACGAGAAAATTTCGTTTCGTTAAATTTTCTTGAACCTAACCCGTAAAAAAGGTAATTGGTAGTTCATAAAAAGTATTATTACTCATAGGAAATTAGGAAAATCTTAATGGCTACATAAGTACCTTTCTGATGGATGTGGTGATGTGAATGGGTCGGCGGTGTGGTGGGGTTGTTCACCTCTGGGGCGGCCGCCATATTTATCAATAATCTTAACTAGTTTCCAGTACACCCACAGCACTTTATCAGAAATAGTACTTTATTTTCCATTCACATCCACTCCCTGGGTTTTGAAGTACTTGTAAGCCTAGATAGCTACACCATAAGCACAGCGTTCTTAATACATACTTGATGCTAAAAAAAAAAAAAGTTGTAAATATGTCTTTTGGCACATCTCCCACATCCTGAGCTTTGGCCATCGCAGTCTAGACATGTCCAAGTTCAGCGAGGAGGTGTTGCTGGGGGAATGGATGCAGGAATTTGAATTTTTAGCACTACTTCACTGTTGCCTCCATCAAATGTCCGTACCCACCCGCAGCAAAAACGTTACTGGAGATCGCTTATTCACTTCCACCGCGATTAGCAGCGAAATAAATTTTAAATAAATCTTTTAGTATAAGGTTTAGTTTGGGTTAATAATAAAAAATAATACAATATTGCAGTGCCAATAGCATTAATGCTGTTGTATTTTGTTTAGCAGACCTCAAAATATAGTATACTGGTCTTTTTTGAACTGGAGAGTTAAATAATACAGTACAACTAATGAGGGAATGAATACATATAGAAGCATGATGTGTAGTTGCAGGGAGGGAGGCTAGCAGTCTACCAAATACAGTAGTCCAGGAGGGACTACTGTATATTCTAGTGGGGGGGGGGGGTACTGGGACCATGTTAATAATTAATGAGGATACCTTTCACATAGGGGCGATTTGTTTGTGGCCACCCCTTACGGAATTAAGGCGTCTGGCAATTGATAGATAGATAGACCTTTCTTATGGGAAAGTGAGATAGGTGGTTAAGATGTAAATGCCAAAAACTGCTGAGTTGCACTCTTGTAAATCTGCCCCCAAATGATAGCTTAGATGTAAATAAAATGACTACTGTGTTAACATTAAAGGATAATAATGTAATGATCATGAGCCCATTACACTATAAGGGAACAAGAATAGTTATTAATTTGGTGTTGGTGGAGGGGAGTAAAGGAGCCCCTAATATTTTGGGTCTGGTACCAAACTGAAATTATAACCATTGTCTTTCATAAGCAATTTTTTTTTTCCCTTGAGGTTCAGGCAGTATAAAACAAGTGTTACAGTACAGGCACAACACTGCTAATAGTAACCTAGTGTATTAACTGTGTATGCAGTCAGTTTATCACTCAGGTTACAGGTTATTCATGATACCTGCCATTCAGCTGTTACTTAGTCCTGTTGTGCTTTCAGTCTAATAACTGAATCACTCTCATGGTTGTGACAACTAGAGGTATTCAGTTTCAGTTATACCATACTCGTATTTGTCACAGGACAGTGTTACTACTGTCACCATTAAACTTTGTTTGGGACAGCTGTTACCAGTACCTGTATTCTGTACCAGCTAACACCGACTAGCCATTCAGATGAATTTACCAGGAGACAAATGAAAAGAATCAGTGTACAAATACAACAGTAAATGTAGTGAATACATCCACTATATAGCTAAGACACACAACTGACAAATTTCCTTTTTTGCAGATGCTCCATGGTGTGGTCACTGCAAGGCCTTGGCTCCTGAGTATGCGAAGGCTGCTGCTTCTTTGGCTGAGAAGGAATCCCCCATCAAGCTTGGCAAGGTTGACGCCACAGAGGAGACAGAGCTGGCGGAAGAACATGGCGTCAGAGGCTACCCCACCCTCAAATTCTTCCGTTCCGGCAAGCCTGTAGATTATAATGGAGGTCGCCAGGCTGACGACATTGTAAACTGGCTCATAAAGAAGACCGGTCCTCCGGCAAAGGCTATAACCTCCGTTGACGAAGCAAAGGCATTCATTGCAGAAAAGCCCGTGGTCGTTATTGGCTTCTTCAAGGACCAGGAATCTGATCCGGCTAAACAGTTCCTTGCAGCAGCTTCAGCAAATGACGACCAGCCATTTGGTATTACATCTGACGATGCCGTGTTCTCAGAGTATGGAGTATCTGACGGAGGAATCGTTCTGTTCAAGGACTTTGATGATGGCAAGAACGTATATGAAGGAGAGGTGACTGAGGCTGATATTGCCAAGTTTGTTTCTGCTAATTCCCTTCCACTCGTTGTCGACTTCAATCATGAAACTGCCTCGAAGATCTTCGGAGGGGAAATCAAATCGCACCTTCTCATCTTCCTGTCCAAAGAAGCCGGACACTATGACACCCACATGGAAGCATGTCGTGCTGCCGCCAAGACATTCAAGGGTCAGGTGCTGTTCGTTACCATCAACACAGACGAGGAGGACCACTCTCGTATCCTGGAGTTCTTTGGCATGAAGAAGGAAGAGGTAGGAATGGAATGTGGGACGTGTTTAGCAGTATCCAATATGACATATTTAATTCTGGCTGCTGAACAGATATTATACAGATTAGAAGTCCTAGTGCTGTACTAAAGCAGCAAATGAAAGCTAGACAGTCTTTGAGTACTGTAGTTAGATTTTTTATTATGCTGAATTAACATTATTTCTTATTATTTAGAAGTAGATTTCAGTGTATTTTGCATTCAGCCTCTTGCATTCAACAAAGGCACACCTTTTATTTCAGGTAAAGTAACATTTGTCTGCACACATCCTAATGTACCATAAAGAATACCCCAGTTGCTCTTACATGTTACTGAATGAGAGTGCAGAATGTTGCAGGGTTTTTATATGGAAGAAGGTTAGGCACATAAGAATAAGTAAACGGGGTGGTGACATTTATTAATTTTGTGATTGTGTATTTGTCAGGTATGGAAGAGGAGGAAGCTTAAGGGTGAAGTGTGGCACTTGAGGATCTAGAAAAAACATGACCAGGGAGGGATTATGAAAGATCACTGTTTTTTGAAGACCAGTGCTGGGTTATAAACTCGAAATTAAAATAGTTTTCCTCGTTAATGACGGTACTAACATTGCTGGGTTAGTGACTGTTAGCCCAGAATAGGGTTTTCATAGTTTAAGTAATACTAACATTATTCATTTCAGGTTCCTGGTCTGCGCATCATCAAACTGGAGGAAGACATGGCCAAGTACAAGCCTGACAAGTATGACCTGAGTGAAAGTGGCCTAACAAGCTTTGTACAGAACTTCCTGGATGGCAAACTGAAGCAGCACCTTCTTTCACAAGACCTGCCTGAGGACTGGGACAAGGAGGCCGTCAAGGTAAATACTGTATAGTGCTTAACATTCTTAACCTTTGGCTGCTGTGAAGTGTATGTTATAATGCTCATATTCTAAGTGACATTGACTGTAGCACCTCCTCCTCGGTGATTCTGTATTTGCACCTTAATCGCTTCAATCTGGTGAAGTTCTGTGATTGATTCTGACTCCTTCAAGACTTTGATTAAACTTAGAAAAGACCTCGTGTTGATAGGGTTAACAAAAACTGTAAACCTTGCATTGAGAAGCTTCTCCTAAAGCTAACAAGTTTGAAATTAGCAAGGATAAAATGAACAGGTCATTGGACAGAAAGGGTTAATATCCTCATTTATGTTGGATACAAACTGTCATAAACTGTTAAACAGAAGATAGTTGATGTAAGAGGCAAAGTAAATCACATAAGGAAAAGAAGTTACAAAGCCTCTTGTGCCAGCTATGTAGAGTATAGCCCATAGTCATGAAAATGGATGTAGATAGGGTGGAAGGCAAGAGGAGGCATGGTGCACAGAGATGAATGGATGTTGTAAGGAAGTGAGAAAGCACAGTTTTAAAGGGTGAGGATAGGACAAGATATGCACAGAAGAACGTGACATGAATTTAGCATTTTTTAAGTCACTGTATGCAGACAGGGATAAGTAAATTGAATATATCTTAAAAAAAATTCAAGTATGGCGAGATGCAGTTAGGTTTTTAGGTGGGAAAAAAGGGCAAGATGATAGTTTTGTACTTTGTCCCTGTTTTTTGATCCTGCCTAACATCCTTACAGGTGAGAGGAAGGTGTAGCAGTGATGGTGGTAACTGAGGGATAACGATTATGTAACTAGTGGTGGTGTACTGATTAGATCAGTTTGATTTTGACTGAATGTTGATTTTCCTTTTTCTTGTTTAATGACCCAACCTCACCCCATCTACTCTTGGGAAAAAGAAGCAGGATGTTCGATCAGTCGCTCTGTTAATAGATGATTGATAAACCATAATAAAAACACGTCTTTCATGATTCCAGGTCTTGGTATCCTCCAACTTCGATGAAATTGCCTTTGACAAAAAGAAGGATGTTTTGGTTGAATTCTATGCACCGTGGTGTGGTCACTGCAAGCAGCTGGCTCCCATCTACGATCAGCTGGGTGAAAAATATAAGGATAACGAGTCTATCCTCATTGCAAAGATGGACGCCACAGCCAATGAACTGGAGCACACAAAAATCCAGTCCTTCCCCACCCTCAAGCTGTACAAAAAAGAAACTAATGAGGTAAGTTTAATTATACATGTACAGTTTTGATCAGTAGGATATAATGTGGAATATGGAAAAATAATAGAGTATAATTGAATATAACATGTGATTTCAACCCCAGGCTCATCTGAAATGTGAACCCTGTGGACTGCAGACTTAACACTTCTTGCAGTCCACCATTCTCCTTTTGAGGGAGTTTTGAAAGTACCATTTTGCCTGCACATGTCTTAGGTTGTAGGACAGTGTAGATTTATAAGGCTGTGATATTTTTTACTGGAAGGCAGATAGCCACCATTATCCTTGGGAGGTACTTCCATAGGTGATGTTGGCAAAATACTCAGTAGTTTACTTTTTATCCCTCCAGTTAGGAAACCTAATTATGTATTACTGTACATAGTCCAGGCCAAGATGAGTACATGTACGGTACATCTCTTGTAAACAGCTATTTCCTTTGGCTGTGGGTAGGCTGGATGGCTGGCCTTGAAGGAAACCATCATCATAATCATCATCATCTCGACCTCTGTTCCCACCCTAGGGCAGGGTGAGGAAGGAAAACCTCAGTCCAACCCAAGGCCCTAGGGTAAGGGTTGGTGATAGTGAGGGCAACTGACCATTAACAAAATGCCCAAGCTACTTGATGGTGGCAGTGGTTCTGGCTACGTGGCACCCAGTATCCATTTTATTAGACATCAGCAGGTGAAAATTCAGTCAAGCATGCATGATGAGACCCTTAAAAAATGTAGATTAGTGAAACTTTTTTTTCTTACTTTTACAGTACATCATCATTTTGTAAAGCAGTTATACAGGTGGAAGGTCTAGTGTGCAGTTATTACAGTACCAGCCGTAGCATAATCCAGTGTTTTACATTTTAACATTAATGTGCTACTTCATCATGATTGAAATGTTATTTATGGTTAATAGGTTGTTGAATACAATGGAGAACGTACTATGGAGGGGCTTTCGAAGTTTTTGGAAACAGGTGGTGTATATGGCCAGGCCCCACCCGAGGATGAGGTAGGATGGAGTATCCCGGCAGACTGCATGACGTCAATACCTCCAGTGCTGCTACTGTTGATGTCACTCATTTACTGTGCTCACTCTTGATCACTCACACCTCACTTCATCTCACTCGGCTGTGTGTTGGCTTGGTGGATTTAGTAACTCTTCCTTGATGATCTAAACACCCTGATTCTTTCACTCATTTGGGAACTTATTTCAGTGTTGGGATTTCTAATGAGGAAGTGGGGCATTTGGTATAATTAACTCTTATATGTGCACTTATTATGGCTCCAAACAGGTTTATAACATTAACCTTTGCTGAATAAATCTGTTAGCCCAAAAGATAGTATATCCATTGTCTGTGCTATGGGTAATTTTCTGTAACCATACTGATTCAGACAACAAAATGAACATACAGAATAATAAGATGTAATATATGAAGCAGATCACTGAGGAAATAGTACAAAGCAAACTGCTAAGGTAACAGTAGTACAAAGCAAATGTCTAAAGAAGAGTACAAAGATAATCACTGAGTAAAGAGTAGTACAAAGTCTCTGTATGTGCTATGAGTAATTTTCTGTAACCATACTGATTCAGACAAAGAAATGAACATGCAGAATAATTAGATGTAATATATAAACCAAATCATTGAGGAAAAAATAGTACACAGCAAATCGCTAAGGAAATAGTGGTACAAAGCAAATGTCCAAAATAGTACAAAGATAATCACTGAGTAAACAGTAGTACAAATTCTCTGTATGCAAAACAGATCATAAGGGAACTGTTACATCACAGTGCCAGCAAGAACACAGCTACTGTTGCTCACTCCTCACTCACTTGTGCTTTCATCTCACCGCATTTCACACAAAACTCCTCTGTCCAGTATCTAGGGTTGAATTCCTCCAGTGACATGTCTTGGAATGCATGTTTACTGTGGGAAATTTGGGAGACTTCTGGTTGTATGCTTAAATCTTGAGTCATGGTGGGGAAGGCAGGCCTGTAATTTTTTATTGATGTTAGTGGAATACTTTTGATAAATTGTATAATCCTGCATCTCTCAAGTGTCTTCAGCAGTGATGTACAGGTTGTCCAAAATTACAGGTTGTTTTGGTGCAAATTTTAATGCTATACTGTATCAGCGTTGGTCCGATTCTTAACTTATGAGCTAAAATTACCGAGTACCTTAAGAGGTGAAAATGCTCTTCTTTCATCTTTAAGGACACCAGTAAATGTAGCTCAGTAAAGACTGAATTGATGTGGCATATTTTACACAAGAATAACCCAAGAATAACAAAAATTTGGTTACTTCCTGTAGGCCATTCTTTGCTTCACAATCTACAAAAGTTATCAAAACATGGTGACTTCTCCTCCCCATCATGTTCAAGTTTCAAGCATATGATCACTGGAGTCCAAGCACTTTTCCTGCTTCCTCACTCACCCTCACCAATTTGGCATTCCCTCCGTAGGTGGTAAATTACAATGGAGCAAGGACTTTGGAGGCGCTAAGTGATTTCCTTGAAGGGAAGAGTGCTGTTAAAGAGGTACAAACTAACCTAAGCTTCCCAACTATACTCTTCACTTTAACTTGGCTTAGAATAACAATCTAGTTTTATAATGCTTTTCATGAGTAATTTTGCCTGAATGTATCTTCACTTTGCCTAAAATTTTCATCTGTTCAACTTTTAATACTGAACACTAACATAACTTGAATCTGATGGCTTCTAGTTGATTTTCAGTACCCTGGCCTAGAATTACAATGTACATCTTGTAATGCTAATATCTTGCTAGTTAAGGTGGGCACACTATAGCTCCATTTTCATAACACTGCTGGCTTTCTGTGTTAGCATGACCTGGTTACAATGTTAAATACCTGGAGATACTGAGTAATAAGGATTTTCATTTACAGCGAGTCCTCATTGTTGCGTTTATTTCAGTTTGCAGTAGCAGAAAAATTACAGTATTATTTTTCTTAAGTTGAAGAAAAATTGCAAAATAGTTCTTTACCTCTTAAAGCAAAGTTATCAGTTTTCCCAAATTTATAGAGTATGCTCCCCATGAGGCAGCACTGAATTAGGAATGAATGAATGATAGAGTACCTGTTATATTGAAGAGTTGCTTAATATATCCCCAACACGTAAAGTATTATGTCAGGTTTTCCTAACTGAGAGTACCAGTTGATTAAGGAAATTGTTTTGGAACTTGCCTCATGCATGTAAAACTGACTTCCCCATTAACAGTACCAAACGCTTGTGTAATACTATCCTTATTTACTGCTTAGTTTACTCGAATCTGACAAAAGATCTACATCCCTTATCAGTTCACTCAGTGACAGGATCTGGTCAGACAGGATTTGATTTACTAGTTACCAAGGAGATCAATTTCTACCTTGTAACTTTATGCAACCACGATATAGTAATAACTTTGAGTGGCCCATTTGGTAAGATGAAAAGACTGATAATGAGGACAAGCTGTTTAATTAGAAGTTCTTTTTCCAATAAATTTTTTATCCCCCAGGACGAGGAGGAGGAGGATGAAGAGGGTGACGTGCCTGCCAAGGACGAGCTCTAGAACACAACTTCAGGGAGGAGGTAGCAAGTCCAGCCTGCCAGACGTGGTGTCTAACTCTAAGCTTACGAGACTCTGGCACATCTTTCTCGACCACTTCAATCTGGTGACTTATTTCTTATTTTTGCTACCTTCAGAGTACAGATCTTGGACTTTTAACAACAGGAGAGGTTGGAGCTTTCATTTATTCAAGAGATCTCCCCAAAGTTGAGATACTGTAGTCTGGATTGTAGCAAGAATAATCACGCTGAAGGGGTTATGTTTTTGTGCAATATGCCTTACTTTTCTTTTCTCTGCTATTTATACAGTATCTTCTTCATACTGTGAAGTAACATAACGTACGATTATATTATTATCGTACATAAATAAAATGGTGAGGAAGAGGTGCCAGTAAGTCCAAGACGGAGAATTATCCCTGACTCCTGTTCTCCTGGAGTTAACCCATTGTGCTGTGGAAGGTCTTGCTCTTGCCATGTCCAGGAATGTCTTATTCTTGCCATCTCCTAGCCTTTACTCATTTTAGGGCAGACTTGTGAACTGGAGGGGTTAGATAGCATTAAAACCTATCAGTACATGAAGCCTTTCCTAAACTGAATAAAATCTGGATGTGGCAAGAATAATTTACTGGCTGGAAGGGGTTAAGATTGGGGTTTGGTCTTGCTGTAAATATAATCAAGATTTAAGAAGGAACTCCCAGTCAATGTGTTATAAAAGTAACATCAAAAGTAATTAATTTTTGTATTTTCGTTCCAAACCCATCTCAGGATAAGTATATGACCATAAAGTATTAGAATCTTAATTACGCTATGCTAAGGGAGTTCCTAACCCTAAGATGTTGCGTTGTAGGAGTGGGATGGTTTAACGAATTTACAATTGATTCCCTGTGTCATACCAGCACAAACTACAACTCATAGTGCTTTTTGGCCACATTACAACAGTTTCTCACCATATGCACCACACCATCACAAAGCCTTCATAACGCAATGGAAGACCTTTGGGAGCGACCAGTTGAAGTTGCCAATTTCCTGCATTCCACTGGGTTTGGGATGAGCCTGGGGTTGCAATAGCTGATTTTGATCTGCAGGGGGCATGAAGAACCAGCACTGTCTTTCCTGCAATAACAAAACCTCTGACAGTTTTTCCCCTTATATTACAGAACAAGATACAGAAAGTAACACTTCTTGTCCTTCCTGTGACAAAAAAAAATCAACAAGGAATAGATTGTAAATGTTAGAGAATGCCACTCTGAGTAACCTCTAAGCCTAATTTACAGTTAACGTTGACTGTTTAAATTTTATTTCTCGGTACGACATAAGATATTGCAGAAAATATTTTTTCTATGCTTTAATAATATTTGATCCACATTCCTTCTACCATTTTTCTAGTGGGACATTTAAACTTTGTGACTGGAATAGGGAAATGTAATAACATCCAAAATTAACCCCTATAGACATATTTTTTTCTTGCAACTGCTGTACCAGATATTATTCATCTTGGAGAGCAGCTTAGTTTTGGAGATTATTGAAGGCTGTATCTAATCCCTCTAGTTTGGAAGGCCTTTCCTACCAAAACTGGGTTAGATGTAGCTTTCATTACCCCCTCACCACAAAAGGCTTTTCCCAAGTTGAGCAGAATCTGGAAGTATCTGGAATTAGGACTGGCTTAAAGGGGGTTAAATTCTAGTGGTGCACCTGATTCCATGGCTGTGTTAGGTTAGTGGAGGACAGTGTAACGCTGATCGGGGTGTGGCGCAGACCTCAGTTGTGAACATGGCGATGGCTTTACTATTGTCTTCCACAGACAAAAAGATATTCTCCCTGTACTAGGCACAATGATCCCTGTTGCAGTGTGTTGTGTGTGTGCGTGTGTGTGTGTTGCCAGGTTCTGAGGGTCCTTGAGCAGTGTATGAATTACGACCAGTGACTTTTCCAATAAAATTTTTGAAAGGAACTGCTTTTATAACTACCCTGATTGTAACCAACCATAGTAGTGTGTTTAACCTTACAGATCCCCAACCCATTTCAGCTCTGATGGCCATGAGTAATCAGAATGGAGGATCAGTGGTTGACGAAAGGAGACTCCTATACCTCGTACTACCAGGGTT
This sequence comes from Birgus latro, assembly GCA_018397915.1. Taxonomy (NCBI): domain Eukaryota; kingdom Metazoa; phylum Arthropoda; class Malacostraca; order Decapoda; family Coenobitidae; genus Birgus; species Birgus latro. The sequence continues at coordinate 83,987 of JAGKTI010000645.1, read as the reverse complement.
AACTGAATCTTATGCAGCCAATATTGTTAATGTGTGAATGGCCTACCTATGCCAGGTAATAACTAGCATCATCATCATCTGGACCTCCTTTCCCACCCTAGGGCAGGGAGAGGGAGAGGGGTAGCAACGTCCAGTCAGCCAAAGTTTGCCCAGTTCAATAGGCCACACTTCCATTCACTCATCATTCAGGCCCTCGAAATCCTGGCTCCATCTGATGGACCAAAAAAAATTTCACTACATGCTATTTGCTGTGGTGTCTGAGCCACTTCATCAGGCACAAATGATTGATGCTACAGTTCACCTATGTCAGCAAGAGGGGGCACGGTGGCTCAGAGGTAGAGCATCAAGCTCCGGACTGGGGGGTCGCGAGTTTGAGCCGCGCCCGGGACTGCCGTGCCGGGAGGGGTAGCGCTCTCCTGTTACCTAGCGGGGCTATATGATCTCACTGTAAGGTCTAGCTCGGGGATTCTTTAATCCCTTTTATGTTAGCAAGAATGCCTGTACAGTTTATCAATGTTTACAAAAGTGCTGTTGACAACCAACCTCCTAAACTGGATATAACTGTCTTAAAACAGCATAAAAATTCTTAAAACAAATTCTTAAAACAGAATAAAAATTGTTGCACAAAAATTCTTTAAGGAACATCAAAATTGTCTTAAATCTCTACCTATCTATTGCCAGACGCCATAATCCCACAAGGGGTGGCCATTTGACTCTGAGTTATTTGTTTTACCTGGAGGGGCACTAACCCTCCACCAACCCACTTGTTGACACGTAGGGAGCATGCATGGTTTGGTTATATGGTTACCACCCAGCGTTGTAAATGGTTTCTTGGTTTACAGGAAACCAATTGGCTTGACACTCAATGTAAAGCCACCTGTAGAGGAAAGAAAAGCAATAAGAAGTGACAGGAAAGATGGGAGAAATAGGAAGAGAGGAGGGCAGGCACAGAAAGAGAATGATAAAGGCTAAGGAAGAAGTAGGCAGCACTACATCAAGTGAGTGGATGATGGTCGCCACCACCCACCACTAATTGTCTTAAAACAGCATAAAAATTGTCTTCAAGCAGCATGAAAATTCTTAAAACAAATTCTTAAAACAGAATAAAAATTGTTGCACAAAAATTCTTTAAGGAACATCAAAATTGTCTTAAAACAGCATAAAAATTGTCTTGAAACAGCAAATAAATCCCTAAAACAGCATAAAAATTGTCTATGCAGCAACTGTCTTGAAACAGAATAAATAAAACAAAATGCATCAACAGTTCCAAAGAGTTAAGATGCACACCATGATTTATATTTGAGGTAAATTGAAACAAAATATCTACAGTATAAATCTTTCCAAAATTCAAATTCCAAACATGTCACAAAACTTATGAATTCTCTGCTTCTCTTAGTGTGCGAGATACCACTCTCAAACGCTAAGCACTCCTGAAGACACATCACTGTTACAACTATTGTAATTCAAAGTAAAACGGCCACCCCTTATGGGATTATGGTGCCTGGATACAGACAAATAGAGCTAAATTCTTCTTATAACTACGGCCAGATGCCATAATTCCATAAGGGGTGGCTATTTGTCTTTGAGTTTGTTGTTTTACAGGGAGGGGCACTAACCCTCCACCAACCCACTTGTTGACACACAGGGAACACATATGGGTTGGTTATATGGTTACCACCCAGCGACGAAAATGGTTTCCCGGCTTACAGGAAACCATTAGGCTTGTCACTCAATGTAAAGCTGCCTGAAAAGGAAAAACGAGCAATAAAAAGTGACAGGAAAGATGGGAGAAATAGGAAGAGAGGTGGACAGACACAGAAAATGATAAAGGTGAAGGATGAAGTAGGCAGCGCTACATCAAGTGAGTGTATGATGGTCACCACCACCAACCACAAATCCTTATATACCTTTGTATAACTGTCTACAGTTTAAGTTATTACAAGTCAGCTTTTTTGGTAGTAATTTCTCTTAATAAACCTACAGTAAATTTATAAAAAACTCTGTTAAAGCTCCTACAGCCACTGCCACACACCTGTACCAGCAGGCTGAGCCATCACAACAATATAACATCAAGTGAGTTTCTAGTGGGTGCTATTTACAGATCACCCCATTAAAAAAAACATAAACTAAAATGATACAAAATAAACCTGTACTGTATTCTTGTTACCTCCAGATGGTTTTACTTTGTTTAACTTTGGTAAGGAAACTATACTCCTTTCAATTTAACTTGGACTAAACTGCCATCTCTCCATCTTGAATACTGAGCTGTAACAATAGATCAACACTACAATATTGTGCTAATCACAAAGAAGTGCTGAGGAAAGGATGCACTACTACAGCAGTCTATGCCACTGAGCTACTAAAAGACAGAAATCTACATGAATTAACCTTTACTCCTAGCCCTTCATGTATGCCACAGGTCAACTCTGGAACTGTCTGCCCAAGTTTATATTTCCCCTCTGCCAAGTAAAAGCATCTGGTGGTAGAGTATACAGTAATAAACCTCTGAGTATAATGATGCCTATTATAAAGTAGTATATTTCTGATGTATCCAGATGACTTTATCCAACTTAAGGTGGAGTTACACAGGGCCAAAAGCAGCTAACACATTGGCAATATTTGTAAGTCATTAACCAAAATATCTAAGTCTGAAATTATGCTTGTGACGAGAAATGGATGACGTTTGCCTTGTGATCTGAGCCGCTATTAGTGCTCCAACAAGCTTAACTTTAATTCTACATGTGAATAAAATACTATATTGGTGCATGAGACAATACAGTAATAATTAAAGGTAGTGTTAAAATGAAGTTTGAATCCTGTGCTTCTCAATCATTTCAAATTTTTTCTGGTACCCTAAACTCATTACTCACTCACATGGCCAGTCATGGACATCTGTAAACGCACTTCACCAAGACCTCTTGATCATTTGCTGAACATGGTAAACTTATTTTCCGTATGTTACAAGAAAGCCATTAATTTACAGAATCACAAGACAATTTATTACAGCTTCTCTCAGCGCAGGAGTCACGATAATCTGTACCTGCCTTTGTTGTTGTTAGGCAGAGTACAACAAAACACCATTCGCCATTATGACCCCTACAACTCCACTTTGCTGGCAATTTTGGCCATCAAACATGGGTAATATGCCAGGCAAAAGTGTCCGAAGTGATGCCACTTTCAGGAAAGAACTCTTCCAACTCTTATAGTGAAAGGGAAGTTATATCTCCCTTTGTGTTCAAAAACTCTCTCCACTGCTGGGTAAAATCATCTGGAAAGCACAAGTAAAACAAAACCTTAGAACTTTGGTACAGGATACAAAGTACAAAGTGTTAAGTATCATTCATTATTTAAAAAAAAAAAAAAAAAAAAAAGGAGAGGGGGGGGGGCAGTTCCATATTACCCCCATCAGGATGTTGGGACCTGAGAACAGGAGACCAAACAATGCCACTGCCAGCCTTTTATCATCATCATCATCACCATCCTCATTCCAGCCTCATCCTCATCCCAGCCTCTTTCACCCACCGAAGGATGGGGTTAGATGAGGTCAAAAAAGGAAGGAAAGGAGATAAACATGAGAGAGAGAGAGCAAATCAACAGCAGGACCAATGAAATGGGCCGGGGCCAGACACCCATCCACTCCTCCTCACACAGCTTTATGTAACACACATAATCGCAATCACCTCGAGGACTGTCAAAGCAAATTCAGCTCACTAGATTTTTTTTATATGTGCTCGTGGAAGAAAACAATTCCAATTCATTAAGTAGTGAAATATATTCTCAGTATAATTTATATGATTCATTCCATACATATATACATCATCATCATCATCATCTGGACCTCCTTTCCCAACTTAGGGCAGGGTGAGGACTAGCAACAGCCAAACAGCCCAAGTCAATGGGTCACACTTCCAATTTCCCATGTATGTATATGTATAAATATATGTATGTATATGTCTTTAAATGACATATGTCCAGCAAATTACTTCCCAACAGTTGCTGGAAACTGATGGCAAAAGGGAAATGTCAGATGCACTTGTAGATTTGTAACTGTGAGCCTCAGTTTTCACCCCTTGGATATACACCAAACTGTCTGTATTTCCTGCTGCCTATGACCACCACCCGTGTGTCTCGAAATGAACTGATCTTGAATTTGGATCTCTATTATCTTGTTTTTTTTTCTTGGAGGGAACAATCTTGCTGGCTTCGGGCCACATTCACAGGACCTTAACCCACTAGACCACAGGCTGTCTATGAGTCTTTGCTGTCTTGAGTGGCATTATGTGAAGCATAAAATGCAAGGAATCCTTCACATATACATCTTTACACACAGCCTTAACCCACTACACCACCAACCATCTAACTGTACATGCTATGGTTACCACCCAACATGGTCAAGTTTCCCATTATTTTTGTTCTAATATCACAAAATACCACGAACACAGATAACATAACAATAATGACAAAAATACTGTACCATAGAAGACATCGAACTCCGTGAAATAACTCTGAATGTACCAAACATGACAGACTGAGAAAATGGAGGTTAGGTGACCATTTTTTTTTTTTTAATCCATTCTACCTTCAAATTTTTCCATGAAGGATCATCAAAAAAATAATATAAGGTACCCTATGGAAGAATTCTGAATGTGCCAAGTGCCCAAAATTCCTTATTCTATCCTCCATTTTCTTTATTTTGATTTTGGCACATTTGGAGCTACCTCACAGAGCTCCTCATCTAATATCACATAAAACTCCAGAATATTCAATTGAGTATTTATAAGCCTTAGAATATATGAGTAAAAAACTAGCACATGTAAAGCCAGTTTGTAAATATCTTCACTGGTTGTATACATAGCTAAGTACAGTAGACCCTCACTGTAATGGACTGTTAAAGCTGATACTCTGTTATATCCAATGGCCCCCACCCCTCTGAAGTGGGATTTCAAGCACATGTTTGCGAATAAATGAGTACAATAGCATATTCTAGCACTGAAATGAAAACTATACCCATTTTACACATCTTAGCCCATAATTTTGCCCTTTTCCAGCTTATTTCACATCCTCATCACACCATTTTTCCATGACTGGTACAACATTACTATAGACTGTTATTACAACTTAGCAATCATGATGGGGGCAATTTCAGGCCAAGCTGGAGTAAAAAGGGTAGGACACACATTCACTGCGTCCCACATGAAGGACATTATTCGTTGTAGCCAAAGGAAGTTTGGTGGCCACTGAAGTGTCTGTTAAATCTGATATCCAGTCTATCGAGGTCCGTTAAGGCAAGGGTCTACTGTATGTATTTGCAAAATAAGTTTCCAAATTGCCTACACTGGTTGTAATATTCTCAATTCAAAAAATATTCAGCTATTATTTAACTGAGTATTTATAAGTCTTAAGAATAAATATGAGTAAAACAACAAGTACTGTATTCATAAAACTGGTTTCTAAACAGCCTTCACTAGCTGTATAAATAGCCAAGTAATTCACATGACAGTCTGCCAATGAACACAGCTTGTTTATATATACAGGCTGGCAGACATAAGGTAATTAATGAACACATATTCTTATATATACATTATGGTAAATGTGTATGTATAATGTGTAAAAATCCACTCAATTTTTTAATGGATGATGATGATGATGATGATGATAATGACAATGATGATGATGATAAGTGATGGTGATGATGACAACAGTTTTATCGTTTTTTTCTACGATGCCTGATTTCTTTTCACTTGATACCCCCAGTCATAAAAGGCATACTATCTAACCTGAAATGTGAACCCAGTGGACTGAAGGCTGAAGCTGCCCCTCTCCAGCAGTCCACCATCCTCCTTTCAGAGGATGGGGAGGGAACTGAGGTACATTTATATAACCAGGCAGAGGAGCTGCATGGTTATATCAGTGCCACCACGTGAAGGCATCCCACTCCATCACCACTGAAAATAATAATAATAATAAAATAAACTAATAAGGCATCCCACTTCACCATCACTAAAAAAAATAATAATAATAATAATAATAATAAAATAAGTGTCACTGGAATGAAGAGATTAATCTATACTTCGTTCATTTTAACCAGGCAGAGATTTTCGTCCTTTTTCAGCGTGTTTTCCACAGTCCAGTAAGAGACTAAAATAATATTATAGCTCTACAACCTTTCCACAGCACTTCTTCATGACTAGCAACCATATTCTAGCATTAAACTCTCATTGTAGTTCAGTACCAGATATGCAAGATGGAGAGATGGCAATTTTACACCTAGTTAAAGTGAACAAACTATAGACAACCACACACCATGGTCCCATATAATGTATTAAGTTGGTATGGCCTTATAAACTAATAATACTTCCCTTTCCTCCTACTAAACATATGCTATAAATGATTATAAAATTCCTATATGCTGTATATATCACAAATGGTTGCAACTGAGTCAAAGTCTGCACTGCATTAATCTGTACAATAATAGTAGTATAGTTGCAACCCCAGACTTGTCTCACTGACCCAAATGGACTGCAGGCTTGAGCTGTCCTCCTGCAGTCCACCATCCTCCTTTCTGGGGATAGGATAGAGGATGAGAGAGATTCGTATAACCAGGCAGTGTATCCACCTGGTTATATCAATGCCACCACATGAAGGCATTAATTACACTCCAGCACCACCAGTAAAGTACATGCATCAATTATAAGTCTCACACAGGTATGCTACTCTGGTACTAGGTTCATATGAATGTAGCCTAGTGGACTGAAGGCTTAAGCTGCCCTTCAGCAGGCCACCATCCTCCTTTTGAGAGACAGAGGGGAGCGGGGGGTCATTTGTATAATCGTACCCAGCCATATCAGTGCCACCGCATGAAGGGGTTCCTCTTCGGTTAGCATAAACATGGTTATTGAACCAAGTTGCTCGTTCCTTCACTTGCACTTGACTGCCTTGGGTATACTGGAAAGATAAAAACAATATTAGCATCCTTCTCTTCCTTCTCCTCCTCCTCCTCTTCATCATCATCATCATCATCATCCTTTATTCATACCTAAAGATGGGTTGAGGTATATTCCAAAACCAAGGAAAGTGAAAGTATGAAAGTGGGAGAACTATCATCATCATCATTCGGACTTTTTTTTTTGCCCATCCACAGGTAAAGTGAGACTGGATAAAAAAAAGGAGGGGGGAGGGGAAGAACTAATGAACAGTATACTCAATAGGCCACATACTCATTCACTCTTCATTCAAGCCCCTGGAATATTGACTCTACTTCACAGGCACGGCTTTTCACACATAATCGCTTCGTAATTACCTATCAGAGTAGATCCACAAAAATAAAGTTAAGAAAGGGGGCAGTGCTAAGCCCTGCCACTGTCCAGTAAAACTAAGGAGTATTTACAATTTTTCCTTACCTTTCTCCTTCAAGCCGAGGCCAAAGTTCTTGCGGCACCTGACCATGTAAACAATGAGGAGTGTGTGGACAACCAGACTCCCGGCACTGGCAGCGTACCGGCAGTCAGCAATGGGACTCGCCTCGTGATTAAGTGCCGTCTGTGGAAAAGAATACAGTCATACAGTAGGTACCTTCATTTCTGTACCTATGTGTATGTGCTTGTATGTAATGTTTATGTGTACCGTATATGTAAGTATCTACGTAAATGTACTGTGCTACATCACTTACAATGATTTACAATTGTACTGGATTCAGGCTTATACCAGGAAGCTTTGTTCAAGTGAGTCAACAGCTCCAAAAATTATCTTAAGTAACCACTACTCTGCTCTGGTATGGTACATCAACAATATTGGTGTATTATTGGCTGTTGTGAGCTGGGGGAAAGGCAGCCTAACAGAGGATGACACAGGTACATGGAGGCGACACCACCACCACCACCGTCAGTATCTTATTCCTATCTACAAGTGGTGTAAGAATAAATGAAGTACGGTCATCTCACTAACCTGTATGATGGCCAACAAGACGAATGCTATGTGACAGGGACTTAACAGCAACGCAACACTGAAGAAATATTTACTCTCCACTCGCACCTGTCGACAAATAAAATTACAGGTACATATAGTAAGTCATCTCTCTCTCTCTCTCTCTCAGGAAATCATTTACTAGGCTGGGTGGATATAACTAAATACTGTAATGATGTGATGTGAAGCCTGCTATGGTGCCCCTGTTACCTGGGTGGAGATGCAAATGCAGAGTCCATCCAGGAACCAAACCTCCACACTTCTCCCTGCTAATAAAGTCATGTTATTTTCACCTGATGGAACTGAGTCACTCCAGCAACTTGAATACTATGCTGTGGTTCCATAAAATTCAGTGAGAGTTTTAAGGTATGACTGAATCTCCTTGGTTACTAGCAAAATTTATCCTCCAAATCTGACAACACTTATCTACTAACTGAACTGAAAGGAGGTACAGATCTTTGTAAGGTTAAAAGAAAACAACTATACCATGTTTTATTAAGCATCTGTATAGGATTAATAAAGTCTGTAACAAGCACTTCAAGTTCAAAGTAATAGATAAAGAAGAAAATAAACACTGGTAAACAAGTAAAAAAAAAACACACATGGATAACAGAAAACTAAATAAAAAATAAATAAATAAATAAAAATTAGTTGCTGTGAGCTTACCGCCAAATACGCAATGACTGCCCAAGCCAAGAGGAATGGTGCACCGATGGTAATGGTCAAAATTTCTTCCAGGACAAGATGTTTTATGCCGTGGTGAAGGGCTAGGATCACCACACTTCCCTGTATAAAAGAAAGGCATCATTTCTCTGTCATCATCATCCTCAACAACACCATCATCTCAGCCACATAACAGGGTGAAACATCATCATTCCAATGCTAATCAAAGAAAGATAAAGCATAAATGTAGGTGACTCATCATCATCATCATCATCACAACCATAATCCCCAGTTCAGAGATGAAAAAAAAAGGAAGGATCCAGAACAATGAGAAAGTATTCAAGAAAGAGAACTACATTACCATATTACTGTATAGTCAAATGTGAAAAGAATGGAGAATGGGAGGATGACTAGGACAATAAATGTGAATGAAGTGAAGTGGAAGGAGAGCGGGGAGAGGGAGGCCAAGGATGAAGTGGAGGGACAGAATGGAGAGTGGTGTATGTTGGAGGGACGACAGCCTGACACTGGAGGATGGGAAGACATGGAGGTGATTTGTTTAAGACTGCCCCTTCCAGGATTTCCAAAATTTGTCTGGCTAGAGATGAAATGAGAGATTGATAAACAGATGGGTAGAAAAATTGTGAATCTTTTGCCCCTTCCAGGATTTCCATAATTTGTCTGGCTAGAGATGTACTGAGAGATTGATAAACAGATGGGTAGAAAAATTGTGAATCTTTTGCCCCTTCCAGGATTTCCATAATTTGTCTGGCTAGAGATGGACTGAGAGATTGATAAACAGATGGGTAGAAAAATTGTGAATCTTACCACTATTTGTGCGTCAAACAAGATAAGCGTGGTAGTGGTGAAGAGGGTGGAGCACATGGCCTGTATGGCGGCATCGGCCCCAACGGTCCTGAAGATGAGGTTCTTGGAGCGCCAGTATTCATAACTCAGCGCTGAACCAACCACACCCACACCAACACCCAAGACCAGTGTCACTATCAGCCGAACCTGAGATTATAGACAATAAGTTTGGTTACTGTCTGGGGAATCTTATTGTACTCTGCTCACTTTAACTTGCCCTAAAATTGCCATCTCCCCTTCTTATATGCTGAACTATGACGAGACTTACACCAGACTATTTACTGTTTTATTTCAAGTCATTTTTAACTGGAGAGGTTCGATACAGCCTTCGCTAAGCCATTCAGTGTGAGATGAGACTGCTAGAGTGCCAGTAACATAGTTCATCACTCACCCAACCACATCCATTTCCAGTACAATACAAGTGTCATTCCCAACTAAACCTGAGGATGCAGACAATCAGCTATATAGTTAGTGTAATCCTTGTATTAAATTATTAGGTATCAGAGACCCTTCTGATATTGTATCTTACTGTATATTTCTATTTTTTGCTGCAAAATGACTGAGTTCCTATACTTCAATGCATCATCACAGTAAGATCACGAATGTTTGAGAGACAGTCTTGGTGTTTACTTTTAAACAAGAGTGAATGAATTTTAGTCAAAGACAAATGAAACTAACAAGTTCTCTTGAGGCTTAGGGATTCCTGGTAACAGAATTAGCATTCTCAGATGAATAAAATCATCTACCATTAGCTGCAACACAATACCTGAGTTGTTTCAACCATGAGAAGGCTAACTGGATATGGTACTCAAATGGAACAAGTGCTAATGAAAATATGAACAGATGTAATATTGTTCTGTTCTACAACTGAGTTATGGGAAACAAATCAAATCATATAAATGCAAGTAAAAGCATACAAATCAAATAGTGCCATGCTTTCTCTTCAGAAATCCCCATATTTAGGTTTGTATGGTACAACTGATGTTTTTATGGACTGGAGGCTAAGTACCAAAACCTGTTACTGTAATTACTGTACACCCAGGAGCTGCTAATAACTTGCAGGAAACTACTCTCAGATGTGTGGCAAGATATGTAACAATGTGCGAGTCTCAGCTTGGACTTCTACTCTATTTAACTATGGCTGAATTTTCCTGTCTGAGTGGTAATTGTGTGGCTATACTATTTTCACCTTAACCGGGTCCAAATTTAATCCTTTTGCAGTTTATTTCACTCAGCTCAGTGGCAGAAAAAGACAATGCTATGCCTCTACATTCTCTCCACAACACTTCTCTGTGACCAGGATCATATTCAAAAGTTTATCTATTGTTACAACTCAGCATTCAAGATGGAGAGATTGCAATTTTTGGCCAAGTTAGAGTAAAATGAGTATAATTCCCAAGCATGTGGCCACACTTCAACTGTAAATTAAAATATGTTTTGTTCTCCTCCGACCTAGATCCCTAACCCCTTTTCATCTTAGCTGCTGGCCAGGTGTACTCAAATTGGAGGGCTGATTTGACTAGTAACCAAGGAGACTCATTCCTACTTCACAACTGAGGCTCTTGAAATTCCATGCAGCCACAACTTAGTATTTGAGTTGTGGGAGTGGATCAGTTCCCTCAGAAGAAAACAAACTGGCTTTAGAACCTCCCACATTACCAAGGTAAGGTGAACAAACTACACTCAATATCAATACAGTACATCCATCCATCCATCATCTAATCCTGTGTCACCCCAGGAGGAGCGTAGAAGGCCGGGGCTATACTGTACCAATTTGAAGATGTTGGTTGGTGGTGTGTGTTTGCTTGTGAAGTTGATGACGACATAGACGATAAGGATAACACATGACGCCACCAGGGCCAGGATCTCAAATGCTTGCTCTCGGAACACACCGTCAAGGATGTAAATAATGCAGAAACCTGGAAGACACATGAACACAAAATAATTATTCTTTTTACTCTGGCTTGGGCTTAAACTGCCATCTCTCCATCTGAATACTGATCTGTAACAACTGATTAACACTAGAATATGATGCTTGTCATAAAAGAAGTGCTATGGAAAGTTTGCAAAGCCATATTATTGTCTTTTTTACCAATGAACTACATGAAATATGCTGCAAAAGGACAAAAATCTGGCCCATATTGGGGGAAAGAATTACAGTCTTTATTTAATCCTTTGGCTGTGAGTTACTGTTTATCTATCTATCATCAACCCTTTATTGCCCCATTAAGAACATAGAAATCTGGGGTCCACTTTCTACAAATTCTTCCTTTAATCATCATCATCACTATCCCAATCCTAATTCCCACCTTGAGGATGGTGTGAGGCAGGATCCACAAAGAGAGAAAGAGGAAGTCAGAAATGGAAAAACCACCAATATCATCCTCGCAACCCACCACTATATCATCATCGTCATCTCCACCCTAATTTTCACTTAAAATATGGGGTAAAGAAAGCTATAGAAATAACAAAGAGACAGCACAGAAATAGCAGCCTCTCTAATGTATCTTATCACTACTGCTTCCTATGCCTCCATGCATCCCTCCTTCATACACCCCTCCACTTGTCCTCTCCAGCTTGCTCTCCCACTTTTTCCACTAAGAAGAACAAGCAAGATATGATTCAGAAAATAAATGAATAAAATTATGACAGCACTCATCGTCATCCCAGCCCTAATTCACATAAAAATTGGAGTGAGGTTGGATCCAGTACTCTGATGCACTAGACACTAGGCATCATTCAGTTATATGGTTACCACCTAACGCAGTATATGGTTTCCTGGGTGACAGTAAACAATTTGGCTTGTCACTCAGTGTAGGTCACCTGAAGGCAGAACTACAGTGAGTGAGTGGATGGTTGGCATTTTCACCTACCACATAATAAAAGCTACAATATTTTGGAACACATCCTTACTGATAACTAGGGCTCATATTCTTATAAGTTGAGGAAGCTCCCAAAAACCTCCTCCTTACTGATTTAATTTTGGTAAAGACTGCAGGGTATGGTGATATTAGAATGATTTAGGTAATACAGAACAGGACAGGAATGTGTAATAAGCAAAATAAATTGCTTAGGAAAAGGTGTCAGGAAGCTTACTAAGCAATGAAGAACACAGATCTTGGACTGCCTGTACTGCACAAATTTCACCAAACAATACAAAACAAAACATTACCTGAATGAAAAATGAGAAGCAGGGCAAACACATACTCTGGACCACCTTCAGCGAGGGTGAAAAGTCTGTACACAGCCACACCAATGGTCATACATACTGACAGCAAACCTCCAATCAGAAGGACCCATTCGAGAAACCGCAAGCTCTGACAAGTTCGAATCTGGAATACACAAATATATTACTCCTATACATCACATTTTTTGTTATTTCTTTTCTGATACAATGCTTGCTCTAACCTGACAAATATCCCCAACTCCTTGCAGCTCAGTTGATAGCCAGGTGTAGTCAGATTCGAGGGTTGATTTGACTAGTAATGAAGGAGATTTATTCCAACCTCAAAACAATGACTTAGTATTCAAGTTGTCAGAGTGGCTCAATTCTTTCAGGTACAGACAAACCATCTATTGAAACCCTTACACTACTTTTTTTTTTTTTTACTGGAAGCTGTAGGAGTGACTCAATCCTACAGGTATACATGAACTGCATTTATAAAGAGAAACAGAAAAACATGCACAGATGATTTATTTATGAGGTGAAGCCGGAATGTAAAAGACTTAAATGGTATGTGAATGACTGGTTTATTTCACTGGATATAGTAGGAGTTAAATGAGTAAGACATCATCCCAGTGAGGAGGCTAATATCTATCTATCTATTGCCAGATGCCTTAATCCTGTACCTCTCTACTCCATCCCTCCATCTCATCCTAACATACTTCATGTAAAACCTTCACCTCAGCATCACCATTATTATCTTTGATGCCTTGAACCCTCCTAAGATGCCCTGACAGGATGAGTCTAGCAATATCATCTCTAAGCTACTTTGTCCTCCCTTACCTCTCATGTCAAACACTCCTCTTCCTTCACCTTGCCTCTATTCCACTCTATCATATAATGTCTGTCTTTACCTTTACCCTTAGTCTTACCTTCAGAGATTTCCACTGGCATCCTGACTAAAGCATGTGCATTCTCTTAGGATGTCCATAACACCTACATACACTGTACTTCTTTTTCCCTGTCTGTCTATCACTGTCCTATACTGCCCCATCAGGAGTGTACAGGCCCAGGGCTAAGATACATAATCCAGATATTTAAGGCAAGAGTGACTATAACCTTTAATCTAACCTGGCCTAAAACTGCTATAACTCCATCTATGATACTGAATTATAACATGAGATTAACACTAGAATATGATACTAGTCACAAAGAAGTGCTGTGGAGAGTATGCAGCACCACAGCATTGTTTTACTGTGGAACTGAGTTATGTGACATGAGCTGCAGAAGGACAAAAATATGGGTCAAGTTAAGGTAAAAGGAGTATAGTCATTTGCCTCTGGTGCTATTATCAAAGCAATGAATCCCAACCATTCCTTGGACTTATAAGAATTCTATCTACCTATTGTTGGATGCCTTAATCCTGGAAAGGGTGGCCACAAAAGAAATGCCTCATCATCCTATGCTCCACCAGCACACTGCCCTCTCTCCAACTCATCCTCCCCTCTCTCATATACCCCTCCACTCCATCCCTCCATTTCATCCTGTTCTCTGCCAATAGACTGCCCTCTTTCCAATTCATCCCCCACTCTCACATACCTCTCCTCTCCGTCCCTCCATTTCATCTTGTCCTCTGCCAACACACTGCCCTCTCTCCAACTCACCCCCCCCCACTCTCTCAGATACCTCTCCACCCCATCCCTCCCTCTCATCCCACACCACTTACATTGCCAAACACTGAAGGTCTGATGGTCTGTGTCCTGGGTATTCCGAGGTCTTCAAAGGTGATTGGTCTCTCTCGTACCCACTCTGGCTGCTGCTGCTGTTGTGTCTCACTGAAACGTGTCTGGCTGCCTCGTAAACTATCCATCACAAACCTGAAACATAAAAATCAACACCATCATCAACTCTCGTAAACCATCTGCCACAAACCTGAAATGTAAAAATCCTTGCTGTCACCATCATCATATTCAGTAGGATCTAGAAACAAGGAAACAAGAGTGCAAAAATGGGAAAAATATCATTACCAACACCATCCTGATTTTTTTTTTCCACCTAATGATGGAGTGAGATGGAGCTACAACGGAAGGAAAAGCACAACACTACTTCAAGTGCTCTACCGTAATTCTGAAAAAGAGATATGGAGTGCTTCAATTTAGCTTACACTCAAGTCGCACTTATCGTATTCTTTATAAAGGCTCCAACATCCTTGCATGCATCGGCCTTGGTCATTTAATGGCAGCTCTCCACGTGGCTTGATCTCTGGCAGCCTCCCTATTCTGTCCCTTATCACTGAGGTCACACTCTATGACCTCGTCCCAGGTCTTTTTGGTCTGTCTCTCACAACCCTACCCTAGACTTACCTTCTGCACCCAGCTGTCATCTTCCATCCTCTACACATGACCAGACCATCTCAATGCACCCCTCCTCATCACAATATAACAGTATTTATTGCGAATTTACAAATACATGCATACAGCACTCCTCCATTTCCACCAAACAAAGGCTTAATAATGCAGCACCAACAATACCGGTTATATACGACCATCACTAACTATCTATCTACCTATAGCCCGACGCCCTACTCCCACAAAGGGTGGTCGTAAACAAAACGCCTCCAAGTTGCTCTGTCACCCACCACTTGACTGCCCTCCCCCCATCTCACTCCCCTCTCCCTCATATACCTCTCAACTCCATCCTTCCACCTCATCCTCAGTCTTCCCCTTCCTCCACTTCACACAGCATATGGAACTGTTGTCATGGAAAATTTAGAGCTAGTCACAGGCCCGTAGCTGGTTTGTTTTCATCTGAAGGAACTGGACCACTCCTAAAACTTAACTGCTAAGCTAGTTATTGTTATGTGAAACCTGTTAAGTTTGTTACAAGGTGGGCTTGAGTCTCCTTGGTTACTAGTTAAATTTACCCTCCAGTCTGACAACACTTTGGCCACTACTTGAACTACGGAATGTTTGGGATTTCTGACAGATGAAAACACACACCCAATAGCTTCCCACAAAGCCTTCTGTGAATAACTGTGTCACTTAATTTAACGTAGTTATCCCTCGGGCACCAATGACTCACCCTCAGCTGACAAAATATATCTAGCGTTAGCTGGAATACAAAACTAGAGTTGTCTCCACCATGAAAGGGTTAAACCTATTCTTCACAAGCTAAGATCTGCCTTTATCTACTAAAAATCAAAGTCCAAGTACATGAAAGTAGGACAAGACCCAGTTAATAACGACTGCCTATCTCAAACTGACGCCGCTATTTTCCACTCTTCTAACTAAAAATTACTGCCCTATTTGAATACTAGAATACTCAATCACGTACCTTCATAGGAATAAGAGTAACTGGAACTAATTAATAAGAGCAAAACCTTGAGGGGCATCTACTTTGTTTACATTCGTGGTAGAGTTGCTAAATCCGAATTCACAGTTACCGCTAAACTTTAAAAAACTGCTATAATGATCCTATATATTAATATCTCCCGAAAGATTGGAAGAGAGATGTACACAAAATCACCAGACCATTTAGAAAAATTTGTGAAACTTTATATCGCTGGATTTTTTGCTGCTAGACTTTAAAATTGTCTCTAAGTGGAAGTGAATGAACGAGCGAGAAAATAGAGCAACTAAAATCCACAACGCACAGACGCTTGGCAAAATTTCTCTTCATATAATTACGTTTCCTTGCAATTATAGACTATGTATGAAGTACCATTTTTTCTGTTACTCGGATCTACACCATTAATGTCGCTAACTTGCTAAACTTGCACTTCGACACCAGAAGAAAGAAGGAGAAGCCAGTCTGGGATTCTGGGACGAGTGTTCTTCAAAAATTCATTATTTTCAGGACAAGTAAGCTATGATTTCCCAGAGACGAGGAAGCTAAGATAGGAGAGAGGTATTTTTCATGCATTAGGGGCATTATTGCTACTATTTATGCTGTTTGGATGAATATTAATGACTGCAGTGTTGGTGCATTTTCTCACAGCGTATTCCATATCTATTTTTGTTCATTATGTACGTTTTGTAGACATGATTTTTTACTATTATAAGATTTTGTTACATACGATGGTTTGTGAGACTTGTACTTGTAGGGCAGACATATGTGGTAATTAATTAAAGTAGTTTTTGTGTAGTTAAAAATACAGTACAAAGCAAGTGTATGAGAAGTAAGGATAATTGGATAATCACGTTTTTTTTGGGGGGGTAGGGGGAGGAATGAGTTATATGGAAGGCAGAATACATTAATGGCAGAGGATTGTTGGTGAATTTTTGCTAATGGCTGTACCTTTCATGCAGATGGCAGCTTCAAGCATACGTAGTTTGTGGCATGTTGGGGTGAAGTTGGGAGGAGCAGTTTTAGCTAGTCCCTTGTCCGTGAGATCTTCAATTGCATTGAGTTCGAGATGGGCGTCAACCTACAGAGCAGCAGTACTTAAGGAATTTGGTCAGGATCTACAAATTGAAGACGTTAAAAGAAAAACACTGAAAAGCCACGAGGTTAGTAAGATTGACATTTGTCGATGCTGTGGCCCCAGGCTGAACTTACAAATATAGACTGCCACTAGACCTTACCTACTAGAATTTTAATCTAGCTAACATAGAGGTAAAAAAACCCGTGTACAAGGTCAACAATTGTGCAGGGGTAAAGAAAGTTCGGAATCGGCGTAGCACACCTAATCTCTTGGAAGCAGATTTCACAAGAGATGTAATATGTTCTTTCCAAGACA
>JAGKTI010000645.1:45164-61583 GCA_018397915.1 Birgus latro | reverse complement strand
GGAAGCAATAATCATTCCATGGAAAATCAAAGAAGTACTGCCTGAGGGCCTACCAATCTGCAGCTCCAAAGTGCCACAGGCGGCGTTTCTTTGGAGGGTCCACAGGCCGTACTGGAGCGATTGGACATGTTAAGGTAATAAGATTATGATCGGAGGAGCCCAACGGAGAGAAAAGATGAACAGTGTAAGCAGAAGGATTAGTTGTTAGGAAAAGGTCAAGTATGTTGGAACCCATAAGGGGTGGCCACAAACAAATTGCCTCCATGTTGCCCTGTCCCCTGCCATTTCACTTCCCTGCTTCCAGCTCACACCCCCCTCTCTCATATACCTCTCCACTCCATCCCTCCATCTCATCCTTGGCCACCCCCTCCCTCTCCCCCCTCCACCTCCACTCCATCCCTCCATCTCATCCTTGGGCACCCCCTCCCTCTCCCCCCTCCACCTCACTCACATACACTCTCCTCATCAGTCTCTCACTCTCCATCCTCTCCACATGGCCAAACCACCTCAGTGTGTTTCTCCTAAAGCTTCCCGTCACATCCACATCCACACCACAACATTCCTTCACTTCCTCATTTGTCAGTTTGTCTCTCCATGTGACTCCACATGCTCCTCTCAAATAACTCATTTCCGCTGCTCTCACTCTTGACTTGTGTCCCTCGAACAAGGTCCAAGCTTCATTTCCATACGTTAGAGTTGATATCACAACACAGTCATGCAGTAACTTTTTCACGTCCATGCTCACTTCTCTGTGTCTTATCACTGCTTTCAAGGAACCAGCAACCTTTCTTCCTTGTTGTACCCTTTCAAGCACTTCAACCTCTAAACTTCCATTCTTACTCATCACACTACTCAAGTACTTAAATGCACTCACATTTTCCATTTCCTCCTCGTCCAACCTCACTGTACATTCACTGACTTCATTTCTCTCAAAGACCATAACTTTGTTCTTCCCTACATTCACCTTTAGATTCCATTTCTTACACATTCTCCCAGACTCATCCACCAAGCCTTTCAGCTCCCCTTCGTCTTCACTTAACAACACAGTAACATCTACAAACATAAGTACAGGGAGTTTGCAAACATTGCCCTCTCTCACTAGGGCTGCTCCAACATCTGCTGCCCTACCTTGTACAGTACCTCTTTTATAACCCCATCCATGTACAGATTGAACAATCATGGAGACATGACACATCCCTGTTTCAGTCCAACCTTCAAATAGAAAAATTCACTCAGTTCACTGTCGACATGCACTGCAACCTTAGCACTCTTCATGACATTGAACAGCTTCCCATTTACTCCATATACCGTATTCTTAATACTTTCCACAATCCTTGTCTATCCACCCTGTCGTATGCCTTCTCCAAATGTATGAAGACTGCATACAACTTATATCCATTCTCTAGATAATTTTCCACTAAAAACCAAAGAATGAATATCTGATCTACACAATCCCTTCCCATCCTAAACCCTCCCTGTTCTTCTCCAACTAATTCCTCTGTTATATCCCTAACTCTGTTAATAAGTATCCTACCATATACTTTTCCTATTACACTAAGAAGACAAATGCCCCTATGATTACCACACACTTCTTTTTCCCCTTTTCCTTTGTACAGGGGAATAATTATACCTGACTTCCAATCATCTGCGACTCTACCTTCCTCTCCAGCCAACCTGCACACCTTCCACATCCATTCTACTACTATCTCTCCCCCATGCTTCAGCATTTCACCATACACTCCATCAATTCCTGGGGCTTTCCCCATTTTGACTTTCTTCATTGCTTCCACAAATTATATCCTACTGATTTCTTTCTCTCTTCTCACATCCCTCAGTCTCCAGCCATTCCCCAGCCACTTATACTCGCATTACTTTCATTCTGTATGTTCAGCAATTCCTTCTGCCTCATCATGATATTTCTTAGGCTGTGGGGACAGTTCAGTCACCAATACCTGTAACTATCCTGCATCATTTATTCATAATCCTACTCCCACTGCCTTACCTACATCCACATAATCAAACTAAACTGTTCTCCCAACACATAAGATACTGGCGGGTGTGTTTGTGGTGGAGCGCTGCTTATAGACTACTCCCTTTGTATGTGCAGTAAAGAAGAAAGATTTATTCATTTTTTTTTTCCCTCAGGTGAGAGTGTCAGTACATAGCTGTGGTGTCAATGCCTCCGACCTGCTGATGGTGGAAAATAAGTACGTATAACTCTCTTAGCTCCTTTAATCTGATTTTGTATCTTTCCACTTTCTTCTTACTACATCCAGGTGATTTACTCTGTTTAGAAAAGATTTCTTGAATGGTAAGGGTTAGATACCGCCTTCATTATCTCCTTCACCACCATGAGACATCACTTATTCTGAATAAAACTGTCTGGAGATAGCAGGAATAAACTATCAAAAAGATGTTACTGGATTCAGAGGCTGATAGTTTTGAGGAGGGATGCTGTCACAGCCATTGGGAAGATGTAACATTTTCAGCTCAAGTAGACTCCTCTTCATGTTCCCCCATTTGAACAATTCACCACATTGAAATCAAGCCATATCATTCATTTTATCTTTAAACTAGCATTCAGGACTTTAATTTCATGTGATGTAATCTAAAAATACATGTTTCCTCTGAAGGACTCCCTGTATTGGGTTTGGCCATGATACAGCTGATGTTCTCTATGGACTGGAAACTAAATTAAGTGCCAAAGCAGCTAATTACCTCCCAATGGTTGTTGGAAGCTGTTTGGAAAAAAGAAATTTGAGATGTATAATAATACTTGTAACAGTGTGAGAGTCTGCATGGATTTTGACTCAGAAGAAAAATTACCAATTGACTGTACTCCAAGCTGAATGTTTTCTGACGAAGAGTGGTGACTGTGGCCATTACCAAGCTTGTACCCACATTTCATTCCTGGTAGTACCTTGCTGGGGTCATGGTAACCACCCTTCTGCTGATTTGATGTGTAGAATAGTACTTTACACATCACTGTAGATCTTGTGTCATTAAAGAAATATACTGTTTTTTTATATTTTGTGTGTGTGTGTGTATGTGTGTGTGTGTGTGTTTGTGTGTGTCAGTTCTTGAAGTCATCAAGCCAGTGTACAGTATGTAGTATTTGATAGATGTACTGTAATTTATGCTCTTCATCAGCTGAACATTATTAATGGATGGTGAGTAAGCTTGTAAACCCCATTGATCAGGGATTTAATACAGGAGTAGTGGCAGGGGGTGGGGCAGGATGAGGGGGGTTGGAGAGAGGTTGGGAATGGAGTGGAGCATGGTGGGTGGTGGGAGGGAGGGGGTGCAACTCAGTCCGTCAGAGTTTATTGGTTAATGTCATGTTTTTGAATTTGCAGGTACGGCCAACAGATCACACCTCCATTTGTTCCTGGCTTTGAAATTTGCGGGGAAGTGGTGGAGGCTGGTAGTGATGTGACGACCTTGGCATTGGGCAGCAAGGTTATCGGGATCAGTAAAGAAAACCTGGGAGGCTTTGCAGAGGAGTGTGTACTTTCAGAGCAGGTTAGATATGACAACCAGCACAGTAACCTAAATATTTAACCTTTTTTTCCCCCCCCCCCCTCCATCAATTAACCCCTTAAGTGTAATGTGCTTTTTATTATATTCAGGCCACTGACAGATTACTTTGAGGGATCACTTAAAATTAGGGCAGTGGGAGTTCCAGGATTTTTTTAATAGGGTGAGGTCAAGGGGGGTTGAGGCGACATTGGTGTGTTGTTTTAGATGAGGAAGTACACTGGCTGTGTTTCTCTACAGGATTTATGGCAGGTGGACCATATGGTAAGATCTGACAGTAGTACAGGCCATGTGGATGCATACACAACCACCTTAATAGGGCAGCACAGTAAGGCAACACATAGTTAAAAGAGGTAACTTAAAATACATACTTAATATGCTGTATTTCATTTAAACAACTTTAATAGTTATTTATTGTATTTATTTTTCTTCAGTATGAGGCATGTGTCCCTAAGTGATAATAGGTTAACAGTAAACCCCAACTATCCCTCAGATTTAAACCCTCATGTCTTTGTGTGCAGGACTTGTGGCGGGTGGACCATGCGGTGGGTTTTGACAGTGGGGCGGCACTGGTGGACACATACGCCACAGCACTGATAGGGCTGCACAGGAGGGCCAAGATACAGGAGGGCAGCACAGTCCTCGTAACAGCTGCTGCCGGGGGTCTGGGTTTAGCTGCCGTTGACCTTGCCACCAGTGTGTACAAAGCTAAGGTATTGTTAGGCAACTGTTGTATATTGTTAGGCAGCTTTAGTTCTTTCCCCTTAACTTGGCCAATATTTTCATCCTCCTCCAGCTTCTTCTACCTGACTCATTAGCAGAATATTGCAGCACTAAAACTCTGCACCTTTTTCCTAGCACTTCTTTGTGACGAGCAATACATTTTTAGTGTTAATCTCTTTTTACCTCTTGTTACAGTTTACTAGCAGAATAAGATAATACTACATCCTTCCTGTAACACATTTTCATGACTAGCACCGTATTCTAATGTTAATCTCTTGTTACAACTCATCATTCAAGGTGGAGAGATGGCAGTTGTAGGCCAAGTTACAGTGGATAGAGTATATTGACAGGGATAAGAGTTAAGGTTAACATGGATGATAGTTCATGCTTCACATATCATGAATTTACTGTTATTTTACTGTCCTTGGGAGATATTCTTGTGAGGGAGGGACATTTATGAACAGCTCTTCCCTATCGGTTTATTTCTGATTCTGATTCATTGCTGTACAGTAATACTTCGCTATAACAGACTGATTGGGGCCCAGGCCACTCCGATAAAAGCAACATCCGCACTTCCCTCTGCTAACCCAGCCTTTTTCTGATGTATCAGACATTAGTGTGGATCTCACCTTTTCAGTATCATTGCAGTACTGTACTGTGTTACCCCTTCACTACAATAATCAGTTGGTATAATATATATAATAATACTTTACTGTACACTGGTAAACATGTCTTTTATGTACCTTATTGTGGTGAACATTGCTGAAAAGAGTCTGGCAGTCCAGACCACTTCTGGCTTTATCGGACTTTTTCCGATATACAGTATAGGAATTTAGTCTGGTAGCTCCTTGATTCCAGTTAAAGTGAATTCCAGTCTATTAAAATCCGTTATATCGAGGTTTTACTGTATTGTGTTATTCCTGCAATCTGTGTTGATAGGAAGCTTACGAACACCTCTTCCTTACCGGTTTATTTCTGATTCTGCTCCATTGCTATATTCTTGGGTGTTATTCATGCAGCCTGTGTAGATAGGAGGCTTACTAACACCTCTTCCTTACTGGTTTATTCTTGATTCTGCCCCAGTGCAATATTCTAATGTACTATTCATGCAGTCTTTGTACATACCTAACAATAAACACACATTTTATATATTTTTGCACCCTGCTTTATTGAGTTATATTGATTTAAGTTAGGATTTTGATGTTTCTAGTTATCTAATATTCAGATGCCTTAATCCTGGCTCAGGCTACCCTCCTTCCAACTCGCACGACCCTCAATCATATGTGTCTCCATCCCATCCCTCCACCTCATCCTTAGACTGCTCCTCTTCCTCTCCCGCTCCATCTCACTCACATACACTCTCCTAGTCAGTCTATCATTTTCCATCCTCTTCACATGGCCAGATCATCTCAGGGTATTTAACATTTTCCAGTGCATCCACATCAACACCACAACACTCCCAAACTTCCTCATTTGTGTGTTAGTCCTTCTGTGTGTTTCTATCCATCCATCCATCATCCAATCCTGTGTTGCCCCATGAGGAGCATAGGAGCCCAGGGCTAGGCAAGTTGGTCCTGACATTTAAGATGAGAGTGACCAGCTGTATTTTTTAAAGCATTGGACTCTTAATGTACGTTTAATTGTACATCTGTATTTCAGGTTATTGGTGTGTGTGGTACAGAGGACAAGGCCGATCTTGTCAGAAAGAAGGGAGCCTGGGCAGCACTAAAGTACAACAAAAGTCACATTTTAAAGAAAGTGAGTCCTAGAGTGTTTCCGTAGCTCAGGATTGTGGTGGCTTGAATGGTGAGTGAATGAGAGTGTGGCCCGTTGTGATTGGACAGATGTTTTTCTAGCCCCCTCTCTCTATTAGATTTTTATTTTACTTTATTTTATTTATTTATTTATTGACCCAACCTCATCCCATTCATAAGTGGGAAAAGAGGTTTGGATGATGATGAAAACAGGATACTCCTTTTTGGACATAGTTTTGTGGGAATATGGGGTTGGGATTAAGGGTCTAAATCTGAGGAGTGGTTGGAAGAGAGAGAGGGGGGAGAGGGAGAGGGAGGTAGAGAAGGAGAGAGAGGCATTCTAACCACTAAACCACCAAAATATATCCTCTCTCTTACAGGTTGCCGAGGTAACGGATGGTAAAGGTGTTGATATTGTGTTTGATGCCGTGGGAGGAGAGATATTCAATGACTGCTTAGAATGGTGAGCATATGTGTCTGTTATTAAGATTTTTTATATATACAGTACTTTTTTTTGCCAGAATCAGCCATCTCTTGTTATCTTAAGTTGATTTTTGCATGGAATTGTAGTTATCACTTTAGTTGCATTTACTCTTGTTTTTATATATTTTGTACAAGGTGTTTAAGATTTGCCTTGGTCGATGATTAAAAGGACAGTTTCTCTACATGTGCTGCATGAAGAGTGACATATACAGTAGACCCATGTTCTTTTACTTTGAACATCTGTTTTGTGCGTAGTATTACTTTATTTCTTTTGTTACGTTTATAAGGGCTCCTGCATACTTGCATGTGCTAATGGCGGCTCTCCACACTGCTTGATCTCTGGCAGTCTCCCTATTCAGTCCCTTATCCTTGAGTTCACACTCTGTGACCTAATCCCAGGTCTTTTTTGGTCTGCCTCTCACAGCTGTACCCGTGATGTTCACACCTCTCACCTTATGCACCCAATTGTCGTCCTTCATCCTCTCCACATGCCCAAACCATCTCAATCTACCCCTCCTCATCACAACACCAATACTATACACTCCAATCCCAGCCTCCCTCTCAGCTTTTCAACTGTAAATAGTTAATCCTGTTGCATACCAACATCCATTTAACTCTTCCAGCGTATCACACGAGGGAAGCGTAATCGTGGCAGGATTTGCAAGCCGTGTTATCCCCCACATTGAGACCAGCCAGCTGCTTCCCAAGGCCGTCTCCCTCATTGGACTCTCCCTCACACATTACCGTGAAGCTGACAACGCTGTGTACAGGTGAGTGGTGGCTGAGGAAGATGTGATGTCTTTCATAGTCAGTTTAATTTCAAGGTAAGTGCTGGAGAGGTTGCCGTCATTTGGAGGCACCGATGTAACTGGGTGTTGGAGCAGTAACGATGATGTGATGAGGGTGACAGTGATGTTGATGGCAGTGATGATGATGGCAACGAAGATGATAACAGCAGTGATGATGACGATGACAGTGATGATGACGATTGATGATGATGTAAAAGAATGTGAAGGCCAGTTTTGTTTGTTCTCTGTTAATTTTACCCATAGATAGTTCACAACATGGCATCTGGTGGTATAGTGGCTGGAATGCCCTAGTTGGAGAGACAGCCTTGGGGTTGAATCTCCAAGGGGTGACTGGAGATTTTTTGTTTTTTGTTTTGTTTCATTTTGTTTTCTGTCATATAATGCCACAAAGGGAAGAAGTCTGGTCATCTGCTCTTAAATGTCATGGACTTACCTTCCCATCAGTTAAGGAAGCTCCCTAACACCTCTTCCTTTGTGATTTATTTTTGGATATGGCTGGTTAATGTTGTTTTGTATGTAAATTTATGCAGAGTAAAAATGCTCCCTAACACCTCTTCTTTAGTGATTTGTTTCAAGATATGGCTGGTTAATAGCCTTTTGTATGTTATTCATGCAGAGTATGGTGAGATTGGAAGGATTTACGTAACACACAAGAGGACAGTAAGGTGTAATCAGCAAAGTAAATCAGTTAGGAAGAGGTGTTAGGCAGTCTCTTATCCAGGAAGAATACGGGACCTGGACGTCAATAGCCTCAGGTGTCTACAGTTCAAAGGGAGTATGGTGGACCTGTTACCATTATTACTCTTACCATTTGACTGTTACCTTTTTTAGTTACCATTGTTACTGTTCTTACTGTTACCATTTGACTGTTACCTTTCATACGGTTACCATAATTAAGTTACGCAAGCAGATACCCCAATACTAGCTTCATCTATTTATCTATCTGTTGCCAGGTGCCCTAATCCCATAAGGGGTGGCCACAAACAAAATTGCCTCCATGTTGCCCTGTCCCGCACCATTTCACTGCCCTTTTCCCAGCTCACACCCCCCTTTCTCATATACCTCTCCATTCCATTCCTCCATCTCATCCTTGGCCTCCCCTGCCCTCTCCCCTCTGCTCCACCCCACTCACATACACTTACATACATACTAGCTTCACCCTTTGTTGTATTTGGCCTGAAGATAATTTTGCATTTCAGGCAAGCAATAGAAGACGTAATTGACATGCACGAGATGGGTCTGATCACACCTTACATATCCGCAGTCTTCAAGTTGCAGGAGTCTGCCCAAGCCTTTGATTACATAAGGGAGAGAAAATCCACTGGGAAGGTTGTGTTGGAACTGTAGTGAAATAGAAACTAAGCTTGAAAATTAATGGACACAGTACTGAACTTGTTGATGAATAACAACTGAACTCATGAACATATATACACAAGTCTTTGCAGCTCAGTCAAGCTTGAAATAATGGAAACCGACCTAATTTAATAGAAATGAAAATATATACAGAAGTCTTTGCAACTCAATCATGTTACGTTTAGAAGCAGTTTGAGAATCTCAAGCTTATATAGGGCTCTTGGCTGCATAGAGGCTTGTCAACTAAACCACAGTTTTGAAGTATTTTACATTAGTACTGAATCCAGTCTGTTCGTTATATAATTTTGATATTGAAGGAAAACTTATGAATACTCTAAGATCGTAAAGTATTCCTTATTACTCTATATTGCTAATGGTTTTGTTATACAGTATCCATTCCTGTATTGATCCATCAGAACTGTAATGTCTGTGGGTGAGTGTTGCTTAGTCCAGACATGTAAGGTGACAATGATCAATTGCTCACATGGAAGTAACATTATTTGATTAGTAAATCCCAACACCCTTCAAATTGTAATCCGTATGGGCCACATGTGGTTGGAGTGCCTTAATCCAGTGTACCACCAGATGTTCATTTGTTGGTTACACATTTAGCATCCTCTTTAGTCAAGGGTTTCTTAGGTTACAGATCGTCAGCTTTCTGTAATCACTGAATCACTGAAAACTTGAATGAATTTATTAAGTGCTTGCCCTGGGCTTCACCTAAATGTGTTGGCTACGTGTAGAGAAATATATGCCCAGTGAGCTTGGTTGATATCGGATTCAGCATTTATATTTCAATGAAAGTAGAACTAATGCATGCCTAAAATATGTATGATGACCATCTGTCTACCTGTAGCCAGCCAGTTGCCTTAATCTTGGAAGAGGTGGTCACAAAAGAAACACCTCCATATCACTCTGTCCTGTGTCATTAGGATGCCCTTTCTTCAGCCTGCATCCTCCTCACTCATATACTTCTCCACCCCATCCTTTAATCTTCTCCTTGGTCTCCCCCTCCCCAGCCCTTCCATTTCACTCACATACACTCTCTTAGTCAGTCTCTCAGGTCTCTTCTCTCTCTGCCTAGCCAAACCATCTCAAGGTTCAGTACTTCTCTTGCCTTTCAACACAATCACATCACACTAAAAACTATCACCTCTTAACCCTCTCGAACTCTCTTGACACAACCTGCATCCAACTGCGTCCAAGTACTGGATGACCCCCGGGGCTGGCCCAAACCTTACACACCACACACCCCGTACTCAGCAATGTGCGCAACATCGGAAAATGTTTCTATTGAACTTTCTCCCCAGCCCTTATTTATTACTGTATTGTTATGAAATTGCTACATGTTATAAATGAACAAATGATATTCCCAATGAACCCAAAAAAAAGAAAAGAGAAAATAAATTACCATATTTTATTGTTCACTCATTTATTAAACGCTGATTTTTCACAGATATATATAAACATTTCGTCAGTACTTGTTGAATGCTGTACAACTTTCTCTCAGCAAGCACTGACAAAATGTTTAAACTGTATATCTGTGAGAAATCAGCATTGAATAAATGAGTGAACAATGAAATAATTTATTTTCTCTTTTTTTTTTCGTTCATTAGGAAGATCATGTATTCATTTATAATATGAAGCAATTTCATAACAGTACAGTTGTATATAAAGGCAGGGGAGAAAGTTGAATGATGCAGCCAAAAATCATGGCAAAAAAATACCACAACCTGCGTCAAAAAAGTATGGGTGGTTGGATTTCACTTGGACGCAACATTCATCAAAAAAGTGCAAGCAGTTGAATTCTTTATTGAGCCCTTGTGTGTGAGAGGGTTAACGTGAAGGAGCAACACAGGACTGGATGGATGGATGGATAGAGTGATAGGTTGATGGGTAGATGATCAGTGTGCTCTTATGCAGCCGAGTCCCTCATACACTTAACATCAGTACTTTGCTTCGTGTTTTGCTGCATCATATATTGAGCCCTTGAGAGTGATTACGTTCTCCATATTGCATTCGTGCCACGTCTAAACAATTAGAAAAGATCTCTGATAATGAAAGGTTTATTGAAGGCAACATCCAACCCCTCCTGTTCTGTCTGAGTGGATAAAATTGACTAGGGGAAGGAAAAATAAAATGAAAAATGTCATCATGAAGAAGGCATGCAGTGAAAATCATGTTTGTACTGTAAACATCAGCCCCTATAATTCACTGATATATTTATTAGTTTATTCTATTTTTCTAATGATTTTATTCAGATTATGGGATACTTTTCAGACTGGAGGGGAAAGACATGAGTGTAGCCATCATTAACACTCTTACACATTGTCTTTCCTTAGCTGAATAAAATTACCTGTAAATAGCAATCAAATGAAAAAAAAAAAAAGGCGTCGGATTTAAGTGGCTAACGCCTTCAGTTCAAGGGCACTATATTGATTTCATTCTTCTGTCTCCTGTTGATTTCATTCAGCTTAGGAGGGACTTTGAACTGGAGTGGATAGATACAACCCAAGGCATAATCTTCCTCTGTATTATTGCTGCTTGGTGCTTTAGAAGGATGCCTTCATGTGGTGGCATCAGGATAAACAGGTGGATATGCTGCCAGTTATGCAAAAACATCTGACATCTCCCTCCCTGTCCCCCAAAAGGAGGATGGTGGACTCCTGGAGAAGGAGTTTTTGAGTCTGTAGTCCACCAAGTCCACATTTCAGATGAACCTGGGGCTACAACTACCACCACTGTTTTTCTTACATCTAGACAGTATTATTTTAGGTAAAGACATGTACTGAAGGGGTTAATGAGAGATGCATATATAAATAATGCCTCCAGTTTGAAACATCTGTCCTTAACTGAATACTTTATTATGATCTGATGGTTACAAGAATAAAAACTTCATCATAGGATACAGGGGGTCAGGTAACAGGGAGTACAAAGAAAGTTAATTGTTGTGTATTCTCTAAGTTCCATTCAGAATATAGTTACAGTTTCTTGTACATATAACTTTTCCCTTTGCCTCAATAAATATATTGGTGCTTATTATTCATAGACTTAAGTACAGTATACAGTGTTATGATGTTAAATAATGTGGTTATAAGAGAATTTTAATATCGCTGTAGTGTAATCATTTACCAAGGTTGAGGTGGAGGGTCAGGATGGAGTGGTGTATGAAAGGGAGTGTGAGTTGAAGGGGAAGGACAGGATGGAGTGGTGTATGAGATGGGGTGTGAGATGGAGAATGGGCAGTCATATGGCTGAGGACAGAGTGATATGGAGGTGATTTGTGTGTGGCCACTTCCAGGATTTAGTCATCTGGCTATAGATAGGTAGATTTACATTCCTGTCAATTGAGGTTTACCCTGTCACTAAAATTATGGTTTATTATAGAAGGTTGTTATCTCAGGATGATCTGATCTGATTAAAGAAGGAGCTAGTGTATTGAATGGGTTAATGAAGGTTAAATCCAATCCCTCCAGTTTAAAGTCTCCATTCATCCATGATCCAATCCTTTTTCCTCATGAGCTAAATAAAATTCCATTGCAGTAACAAGAATAAAGTAAAAAACAAAAATGTCTCAACTGCTTTATTGAATTACACAACAGAAAACAAAGATAATGTGGCATAGTAAGGGATACAGGTTTGCATAATATTTCATGTCTTGTATTTGTCACTTTCCTCTGCTAGCAAATATTCCTAAGCTGAGAGAGGTTTGGTATGTTTGTATGGGAATTAACGGTTTTGTTTTTATGGGATCTGTCAGGGAGGGAAGTGATGGATATGCCCTAAGTGTGAGGTAGATGCACAGTAGGGAGTTTATGAGTTGGCAGGGAGAAATTGCGAGTAGAAGAGATGAAATATTAGGGAAAGGAACGTCCCAAGCCTCTCTCAGCTTAGGAATATTAGCCAGCTGAGGAAAGTGACAAGTACAAGAGGTGGAACGTCAGTTGGTCTGTCCATCTATCTGTAGCCAAACTCCATGATCCCAGGAGGGCTGGCCACAGACAAATCCCCTCCATTAAGCAGAAAAATATATGAAACTTCTCTCAGCCTAGGAATATTAGCCAGCTGAGGAAAGTGAAAAACAGATGAGGTTAACTTTGACACCAACTTTAATCTGTAACTAAAAAAAACTGGAATTCTTTACAAAAATTGCTTATACTTGATGCTCCTTGGGACCTTGTTAATGACTAGCCTCCCATCGTAGCTGAGAGAGGCAAAGGTCCAAAAGTCAGCAGCGGACCACTCCACTGCGTACACCGAGTCCTCGTGATCATCGTAGGTCTGGATGACTCCCTCCTCACCACCTTCATTCCTGCAAGACCATCATCATCATCATCACTGTCATTATTACCATTGTTGTCATCATCATTACCATCATCATCATTATCTTCATCATCATCATCATCATCACTGTCATTATCATCATTGCCACCATCATAATCATCAGTCATCATCATCGTCATCAATTTTTTTTTTCTTTTTATCCACCTAACAACAGGATGAGGTAGGATCCAGAAATAAGGACAAAGAATGTACGAAAGTGGAGAACTACTGGCACCATCTGTATACTCATTGAAAGTGGCCACATAATCATTCAAGCTTCTGGACCCCTCACTTCACCTCACAAGCACAACCAGCTGCATATGTTATTTCTTGGTAAGTTTATTTTTATTGCACTTTATATATTCTTGCCAGGTAGAGTCAATCCATCAACTATTTATCTATAGCCAGATGCCTCAGTCCTGTGGTCACAAACAAATCACTTCCATGTTGCCCTGTCCCCTGCCATTTTGCTGCCCATCTCCCTCTCTCATATACCTCTCCACTTCATCCCTCCATCTCATCCTTAGTCTCCCCCTCCCTCTCCCCCCCTCCACCTCACTCACATACACTCTTCTCGTTACTTTCTTGCTCTCCATCCTCTCCACATGGCCTATCAACTATCAAGTTAAAAAGGAGGGTGTCAAACTCGTCACATCCTCCTCCATAATTTATCACGTTCTGTCAGTACCCTAACCTCATCATCCTCCATGACTTGCTCTCTACTATATTGTACTTACTTTTCTTTTTCTTCCTTGCTGATGTCTTCCTGGTCAACCATAGTGCCAAATGGCTGTGATGCAATGGATGGCAGGTTGGATAATATAACCCTCTGATCACTCGAGCACGTCAACACCAGCTGGTCGTACGAGGCATTGTATCGTACACTCCACACCCTAGAACGACAGTGTAGGTATGTATACAAGATGGCGTTGAGAATTTGTGTTAAGAATTTGTGGTATGAATTTGTACTAAGAATTTGTGTTAGAATTGGTTGGCACTACAGTATATTCTCAGTCCTCACTGTAAGTTAGAGATTACAAAATATTACAACTTTTTCCATATGGCTTGAATACTTTGGCTGTGTGAAATTTGATATGCCTTAGTTATGAGGTAGAAATGAGTCTCCTTGGTTACTAGTCAGTTTTATCCTCCAGTCTGACTACATTTGACCATGGAATGAGTCTCTTTGGTTGCTAGTCAATTTTATCCTCCAATCTGACTAAATATTACCATGGAATGAGTCTCCTTGGTTACCAATTAGTTTTATTCTCCAATCTGATTACATTTGGCCATTGACTGGGCTGAAAGAGGTTAGGAATCTTTATTAGATGAGATTTAACAGGCTATAAGCAAACAAACAGACCAGCATTATGGGTAGGAATAAAATCAAACTTTACTCCTTTTGATGCGGGTATATTCCACAGCTTTCAAGGGATTTTAATGGTTCAGATACTTATACTCAAAATAAAAACAGCAGATACATATACTTAAAAACCACATAAAATAACGTATCATTATGTAGTGGTGTAAATGTTGGCCTACCAGTGCGAGTGATTTGCTAGTTCCTTCAGAGGCTGGTCAGTGTTCCTTATGTCCCAGAACTTGGTCTTGCAGTCGTCCCCACACGTGGCCATGTGGTACTGCATGTTGGGGTTGAAGTCCACATCTCTGTAGGTTATCATCATCATCATCATCATAATCATCATCCATCATGATTACTCTCATCATTATCATTGTCCTCCTCCTCCTCATCATCATCATTATCATTGTCCTCCTCCTCATCATCATCGATGTCCTCCTTCTCCTCCTCATCATCATCAGTGTCCTCCTCCTCCTCCTCCTCATCATCATCAATGTCCTCCTCCTCCTCATCATCATCATCATCATCATCATCATCATCATCATCATTGTCCTCCTCCTCCTCCACCTTATCATCATTGTCCTTCTCCTCTTCCTCTACAACTCATCATCATTGTCCTCCTCATCATCAACATCAGCATCATCATCATCATCATCATCATCATCATCATCAACATCAGCATCATCATCATCAACAACACTAATTTTTTTGTTTCAAACACTAACAGTAATTTAGCAGTAGCAGTCACAACCCCTGCCTCAACTGAACATGGTAAAATCCAGACACATATCATCTCTCCAGTCACTTACGGTACCTCAAAATGAATGGATCTTGAATTTCGCTCTCCGTTATCTTTTTTTTGTGTTTTCGTGGAGTGAACAATTTTGTGGGCTTCTGGCCTTTGGATCCTTCTTCCTTCATTTCATTTTCATATTGTTCATAAAGGCTCCATCATGCTTGAATGCGTCGGCCTTGGTCACCTAATCGCAGCTCTCCTTGCTGCTCAATCTCTGGCAGCCTCCCTGTTCAGTCCCTTATCCCTGAGGTCACACTCTGTGATCTTGTCCTAGGTCTTTTTCACTGCAACTCTACTCCTGATGTTTACATTTCTCACTCTCCCTGCATTAAGAAAAGCAAAACAAAAAAAACTTACCTAACCAGCTGTGTATGTGCAGCGTCAACACACCAGGCGCTTTTCATGGTGCGCATATCCCAGGCCCTCACACAGGATCCATGTGTAGCGGCCACTTGTGTTCCCAGTTGATGAGGGTACCATCGGCCCACACCCAAGCTTACACTACCACGGCCCTCTACACTCACCTCACTCACAACCTGTACCAAGAGTAACATATATGACATCACTGCTGAATAGGTAGTAATATTTACTATGGGATAAACTTATACAAATCTTTTGTATCTGTCTATAGCCACATGCCTTAGCTTTGAAGGGGTGGCTTCAAACAAATCACCTCCATGTCAGCCTGTCCTCTAACATCAGGCTACCTCCTCTGTAACTCACATTCCCCTCACTCACATACTGGTAACTCTCCATCCCATCCTTCAGTCTCGGCATCGGTCTCCCACTCTCTCTTCTCTCCTTGCACCTCACTCACATACACCCTCCTACTAATATTTCACTCTCAAGTCTCTCCACGTGGCCAAACCATCTCAAGGTACTTCTCCTTATGCTTTCCACCTTATCCTACCCCATTTATAAAAATAATAAAAAAATAAATATATGTTACCTTGGCAGACTTGCTTGCTGCCTGTAGGTCCCAGTAGTAGAGTGTGTTGTCTACGAGTGTGACTAAACGTGAATCCTGCTCTGGTGCCCACACCACCGCCCACGCCTGGCACCCCGCACCCCCCACCCCCACCTCCACCCTGCCCACACTCACTCTCCCCCACCTCCAAGCTGCATACTCGCTCCACCTGTTCTCCCCCAGTCCTGAAAGCACATTATAAAAAAAGTTAGACTCCGTTACATTTCACCTTTTTAACACACTAACCCTTACAAGGATGTCAGCATATATTTTTTCTTGGTATTACCAGTCAAATCTAAATAAAATAAAATAAA
>JAGKTI010000645.1:0-40291 GCA_018397915.1 Birgus latro | reverse complement strand
ACCTTATCACTGAAATCACCACCCAGGATGATGTTGGGTATGTTAGTGATGTGGTGTATTTGTGCAGAGTAATTGTGTGGTACTGTGGGGGACGATGGGGGGGGGGAATGTATGTGTTAGCGATTGTTGTGTGTTATTTGTTACCAGGGCGTATTTTAATTGATTATATTTCTGTTGTGATGTCATGTGGGGGGAGAAGTGACTGTGTGTGCACTGGTATCTGAAACATTGATGGGTTTGTGTACCAGGGTGATGATTCCACTCCCACCGCCGTCGGCCCGGTCTTGTCTAATGGTGGTGAAATTATGAAATGTTGGTGTTTTTTGTGTTGTGCGTAGTTTTGTTTCTTGTAAGATGGCAGTGTGTGTGTTTTGTTGGTTGATGAATTGTGTGAGTTCTTGTTTTTTGGTGCTTATGCCATCTATATTTATTTGAAGGATGTTTATGTTTTGTGTGCGATGTGTGTTGGCTGCAGCAGCACGGAGGGGAGGTGGCAGTGTGGGTGAAGGGGAAGGGGTAGGAGAAAGTTGTGATGGAGGTAAGGGTTAGGGAGGATTAGATTGGGGTGGAATGGGAGGGGTTGGGGGATTGGATGGTGTGGGAAGGATCGGTGGGTTAGGCTGAGGAGGTGTGGAACAAGTAGGAGTGGGGTTGGTGGGAAGGTTTGTACAAACGGTTGGGGGGAAGGAGCATAAGTTACAAGGGGTATACTTATTTACATAAAATATTATTGGTGATTGCATATTTATTGTTGTAAAGGTATACAGAGTACTTATACAACAAAAGGTGGTGGTGGGTCTTACCACACAGCTTCTTCAGCAAATACCGTACAATTTATAGACAATGGTTATAAAATCGTGGATGTATGAAGCATGATGATTTTTGTCACCTATAGCTTCCTTCTGCTGTGATGTTGTAGAAACAGTTGAAAATGTACTATTTTATCAACGATTTTTGAAATTTAACTAGCAAGATAATTTAGCCGTACTTCATTACAGCCGGGGATAGTTAAAGCCTTCACAAGAGTTTAATAAATGAAGGAAAAACGTAATAATAATCTTCGTCTGTGAGGTCTGAGAATGATTGACAAGATTTAAAGGTGAACAAGTGATGAGGTGGTTGGAATTCATGAGAACACTATTGCATAATTATATTTTGTCTCCCACCTATGACGCAAGAGATGAGTGATTTCCGGTACGCCTACATAGTGAGCATTGTTTTCGTTCTTAACGTATGACAGTTGCACCCTCGTACATAATACAAAACCCATATCAGTAGGTCTATATGTTAAATACACTGAACCTGATTTTTATTTCAAAATGTTATATGAAAGATAAACAGAAATCCCGATCGAACCCTTTCGAGGTATGCGAAAGACATTGTATAATGGCTACAGTAAAGCCGTGGAGGATATTTGTAGTAACTAAATATTGTATCGGAAATGAAGAAAACAGAATACTTTACATTATTTAAACTCGAAATTTATTCGAGATACTCCTTAACTACACCCAAAACTGCGCCCTTGCAGAGAGATGCGTTATGATTGGTCATTGACTACATAGGTAGCCAATGAGAACGCGTTTTTTACGGTAAATCTAGCCAGTGCGCACAGACGTCGAGTTCCCGACACTTGTAGGGATGTCGGGGGTAGGGATGCCAATTTAGCACCTCCTGCTTCATCTTGATATTGTCGCTTCCATTTAGCGACTATTATACGTATTTACATTCAAGGACTCTAGCGGCATTGTAGTGATATACATTTTTTGCATTTACAAGGATTGTGTTGAGATATCATCAAAATTTATAACGTTCATCTAGAGTTTTTTCTCATTTGTCGACTTCTAGCGTGCTTTGAGATGAAATTTAGCCACATGTGCTTGGCAACTGTGGTCGGGGGGGTCGAGGGCGAGTCTGTTAGTGTGGTGGATCATAATCAATATCCTGACGTCTGGCCCTCAGCGGGAACACGATGTCAAAGAACAAGTTCAACCTCAAGCTACCGCCGGGTTCCATCGAGCAGACGAACGACCATGACAACCACAGCGGCTCCGAGTAAGTTGTAAAAGAAAATAATCGGCCAAGTGGGCTGCCTCCTTCCTCTTAGAAAAACCAACACCCTTGAACATTTTGGGGACCTGCTAACCTGTTGGATTTGCATGGAACTGTTTACTGTGCCTACAAACCCACCCCTCACGGCCGTCTCTGTCTTTTTATTGGTAACACATCAGCTAATAAGTTCTTAGAAGTCGCCCGGAAAGATAAAAATCGTCTTCCTCTTCCTCTGATAAAAACCAACACCCTTGAATATTTGGGGGCACCTGCAGACCTGTTGGATCTGCAGGGAAGTATTTATCCTGCTAACCCTAAAGTATTATTGCATTTTCATACCCCATTATCCTTCTTTTATGGCATTATCTTCGCTAAATGGTTTATGGTGAGAAAAATCAGCTTACTAGCTTCCATCTGTAACAGTTTCATCCCTACTTGCCATCCCTGTCTTATTATTGTTTTTATACTTTTATACATGCCATATTTTAGTCTTGTTAATGTTATTTTTGTGTTCATGTAGATTCGTCATGTAACCATTCCATCTTAACTTTGAATAATGAGATTAGATCAAAGGTTTCCTCTGTGGATTTCAGTACCTACGTCCTGTCCCTATCGTATTTATTATTTTGCACCCATTTAGGGGCCTCTTGTAGCCATATGTTCACTTAGTCACATATAAAAATCAATAAACATTTAGCATTGGTTTCCATCAGCAGCCATTCAATTATTATCATCATCATCATCAATCATCATCCAAAAATATTTTTCTTGATTAGCCATATTTTGTAACTAAATCACTCATAACTGTAAACTAGCATAAGATAATGATTTCCATATGCTGCAGTTCGTTTCCTGTTTGTAGGGTAATTTTGGTCCCAGTGTATTTTTTTTCCTACTGACCCCAAGGAACCATACACCTTTAACTCCTAATGTCCCCGATTTCTGTCCTTTTGCAGTTTATTTCATGAAGCACAGTGACAGAAAAAGACAGTGGCCCATTATGCCTGTGCATCGTTTCCTGATCACTTTGTTCTGATTAGTAGCATATCCTAATGTTAATCTGTTACTACAGCTAAACACTGAAGGTGGAGAGATGGCAGTGTTAGGCCAGGTTTATGACACCCTAATTCTGTTGAAATAACGTTAAGGAGAGAGAGAGAGTTGTGTGTTACTAAAGGGCACTAAGTTTAGTTTGTTGACATTGGTGGTGGCATCCTACAGAGGGCAATGGGTCAGTTTGGACAGAAAACTTGTGTGTCCTCAGATTGTTCTGGTTAGTTAGGCTGGATTAAATTAGGTTAGGTTAAGTTGTGTTAGGCTGGGTTAGGTTAATTTGTATTTGGTTAAGCTAGGAGAGACGGATGATTAGTAATGGACTGACTTTGGAGGCGAATCAGCCAAAAAATCTTACATAGTAGGTGGCCATTTGCCTTGGTTTGCATGTAAACCTGATGAGGATGTATACTGTAATCATCTTCAGAATTATGCATTTCTACATTTTTGTAAAGCTATCACAATGATAGTTATGTTTCAGTTTTTAAACAAAAAAGTACAATTGTAAATGCTATGCATGGGAGCTCTCCAGTTTCAGGGAAAAGTAATATTTAAATTACTGTACCGTAATGAATACTGTACTGTACTACTTACTGGAAGCAATAACTTATCGAAGTCTTTTGATAGTGGATTTGTAAACTAAAACCAATCGTTTAAAGTCTGTATACCCATAATGACAACGAAGAAAAGGTATAGGCTTGACAGAATGAGCTAGAACAGTCAGGTATTTATAGACATGTGACTACCATATCAGTCTTTCCCATTTCTCTCACCAGGATGGGGAAGGATTAATTCCGGCTGTCACTCTTCCTATGAGTGCAAGGTCCAGTCCTGCACTGGACCTAACATGAACTAATATATCATCATCATCATCATCTCCAAAACCCTGGTCTCTCCTGGAAACCCCCATATAGGGGATGTTCATGACAAACACTCCCAGGTTACCTTGTCCTCACAGACCTCTCCACTCTGTCAGTTACTCCTTTTCCTCTTTATTCTCTTTCACCAGTACACACTATATCAATGTCTGATGACCTCATACCCGTTTCACTTACACAATGTTATGAACATTGCCACCTCTAAATGAAGCCTGATAATATGCTCTTTCTTCACCATCATATGCCCCACATATACTGTAAATTTATCACTTCAGTTATAATAAACTTGAATATATATTTTTTCCTATCTTTTTTTAAGGCACGGGGGAACTCCTGGGACAGGAAACTGCAAACTCCATGAGTTAAGAAGTGGTAACAGAGGTCTTATACCTTACCCACTGATCTTAGAGTTACCCACTGATCTTAGAGTTAAAAATGTAGTGTTGGGACAAGATGAGCGCTGTTACAGTGTGATGAGAATATATGTTTTGCCTTGGCTGTAGCAGGGGAATTTAATGTGTGGCTGTCATGTGCATAGCCTGGGTTGTGGCTTGCATCCCATTGAGTAATCTCTACACAACCTCTGCATATTGTGTCTGTGGAGACCCCTGTGCATTTCCTTGTATCTGAGTCAAGGTGCTAGTATAGATCCAGATGAAGAAATTTAGATTCTGATTGGTCCATGGATTTTCAGTCAAATAATCGTGATTATGTCACTAAATCATTCACTTTGTATTTATCTTCATCTGTATTGAGTTTGTAAGGTACAGTACTGTAATTGTGACTCAATTTCCACAGCACGCCCCAAAGGAAAGCCAGTACTGGGGCGACGGGCAGCTTTGGGTCCATGTCACTGGAGTCGCTGCTCAAGTGTATTCAGGAACTCGACATGGATGACACTCAGCGGCGACGAATGGAGATGTTCCTCAACCAGAAGCAGAAGGTATGGTGCTCCCTCGTGGACTCCTTCACTTCCATGATGTGTGGAAGTATGTGGAGAGACAGGCAAACATGTGAGGAAGTTTAGGAGCATTGTGGTCTTGTTGTGGATGTGCTGGAATGTTAGAAGTACCTGGAGATGGTTTGGCCATGATCAGAGAATGGAAAATGAGAGACTGACTAGGAGAGTATGTGAGTGAGGTGGAGGGGAAGACTGAGGATGAGGTGGAGGGAAGGAGTGGAGAGGTATGTGAAAGAGAGTGATGTGAAGATGGAAGGGAGGACAAGGTGAAATGGAGGCAATTTATGACATCTCTCTTTGAGATTAAGGCATTTGGCTATACAGTACTTAGATAGGTGGGTTGTATAACAGTATTGGTCATGGAACAGTACTGTGGAGAAAGCTAGAAGGCAGAGTGAGAAGAAGGTACATTATACAGACAAGTAACCTAGCTCTGGAAGTAACATTTAAGCATGAACTGTACCATTAAGTTTGTAGGTATTGAAGATTTTTATGTAATTTTCCTTTAGTTTCAGTTAAGTCCATAGTAAATTACAAAAAGGTTGCCAGTGAAAGTTCCATTGTTCGCTGTGAATCTGATTTTCCGGAACTTGTTGTGGCCCATTAGAAGTGAATCTCAAGGGTTAGTTGTGTTTAATGCACCACTAAGGGACAGGCAAATGGTTACTCTCTCTTTAACTGTCTGGATTCAGTAGCCTAGCCTCAGGTCCCTACTGTCCTGATGGGGCAACAGTGGACTGGATGATGGATAAATGGATGGTTGAGATTTATTGCTTACGTAATGCTTCTGAGAGGCATGGAAATCTTCACTTGTGTGTGGACTGAATAGTACTGTATAGCTGTTGATGATGATGGTGCTGACACAGTATTTCCCTGTGGAGTATTAACTGTATTGACCTACATGTTTTACCATTTCCTTATTACAGATTGGTGAATTAAATGCCGATGACTTTGAAAAGCTTGGTGAACTGGGTGCTGGCAATGGTGGTGTGGTGAACAAGGAGATGCATAAGCCTTCTGGACTCATTATGGCAAGGAAGGTATGTATTCAAGCATGCACACATGCATGCACATGCACACAATTTTTCTTCTGCATCTTTGGACCCTACCTCACTGCAGCTTGGAGTAGGAAAGGAGGTCTGGATGATGATGATAACTAACTTTTGATATGGCAGTACATTTAGTCATTAACCGCAAAGTCTTTGTAAATACGTCCAGGACACTCTGTAGAGCGTTTTTTGAATGATATATTTTCATAATGCCTATTTAGCACTGTACAGTATTCTATATATTACACATTGGTGCTGTCTTATGTGTTTTTATGCGTTCTTTGTTGGTACTGAAGTGATAAGTTAATCCTCTCTATATTGAACTAATTTAAGGGAAAGGCTGATGTTACAGGCGATATTTTGACATAGAAGATATTCAGTAGTGGCATGGTATATAGAACCCAGAACTGATATACAGTATATTAAAGATGGTTTGGTAGGTCCCCCACACAGGACAAATTACAAAACAACTTTTTCTTTGAAGGAACAGTATGCGGGCCCTGGCCTTTGGTTCCTTCTTCCTTGCGTAAAAAAAAAAAAAACATAGAAGGTAATAGTAGGTGTACTGTAATATGTAAAATAAATTGCTAAGGAAGAGGTGCTGCAGTGCCACCCATGCCATGAAGAATGCAGTTACTAACGGTATCAGAAAAAGTAATACATTAGTGTATTGTACTGTTGCAGAAATTAACGTCACTTTGGGTTGTAAATCAGTGTTTGTGAAACACTTATACAGTACTGTACTGTATTTTGAAAAGTTTGCTCAGCTGTGAAGATGACATCATTGGGTTTCCAAAGTATTCATTCAGTCTCATTATTTACTGTGAGTGAATCGATAATTGTTTACAACTGTACATATGATATGTGAAGCAGCTTTGACTTGGTACTTCTGTTTTGAGATGGTGACAAGGAGCCTACACATGATGGTGCTACCCACCCTGTATGGGAGCATCTGTGGCTTCCACCCAGGAGCCAAACCTTATATTTCCCCAGACTTTGCCATGGGAAAGACCTGGGTCAGACCTGTTGAGGTGCTGTCAGCCATAAGGGATGCCAAGTCTCTGCATTGTGTATGTACTCTACTCTACTGTACTGTACTTGTAGAACGGCCCCACGGAAGTTGTTTACTTGTGGTAGTAGTAGTTGTTCCCTTGGCAGTCTGGCCAAACAGCCCCGTGTTTACTTGTGGTTGACTGGTCTGCATAACCAGACTGGCTGAGGGTAAGCAACAACAACAACCAGTTTGGAAGTAATTATTCACCATCTCATTGTTGTACCAATATAGTTGTTTGTGTGAAACTGTACATATGGTAAGGCAGAGTAGCTTTGACTTAACACTTGTGTTTGTTTCAGCTAATACACCTGGAAGTGAAGCCAGCAGTGAGGAACCAGATCATCCGAGAATTGAAGGTTCTCCACGAATGTAACTCACCCTTCATCGTTGGATTTTACGGCGCCTTCTACAGGTTATCCTTGTTTACCTAATCCATTTGTTTAAAGGAAGTTGTGAGAGTTTGAAAGTGGGAGAAGGCCTAGAAGAAAGTGGATAGAAATGGTAATGAGTGTTTGAGAAAGAGGTATGGAGGTAATGAGTGTATGAGAAGTGATGCCTGGAGGTAATAAATATGAAAAGTGAGGTATGGAGGTTGATGCAATGGGACAGACTGGTGATTGAACTGGTGGAAGAATTTTGTTTGGTGAAGTGTTTGACAAGGGTTTGGCAGCCTTGTTTATACCTGTTGAAGTGACAGCCATGAGATTGAATTTAGCTGATGGATAATTTGAAGCAAGTTAGTGCTTATGTGTATGCATGTGGGAGTGAGGATTTCAGGGGCTTAAATGGTGGGTAAATGAGAGTGTGGCCCATATAACTAGGCAGATGTTTGTTTATCTTCTCCTGTCAGGTTTATTCTTGTTCTCTGGACCCTACCTCACTCCATCCTTAGGTTGGAAAGAGGCCTAGACAATGATGATGATGATATAACTTGGGTATTAGAACTGTTAGTGTAGCCGATGAAATTGAGTAACTTAACTGACTTGCAGAATAGAGTGATAGAATTTTCCCCGTGAGTGGTATAATACAGTATGATTTTATACAGCTTAGGAACCCTGTTGTTTACAAATTCTTCCCTGAACTGAATTGCTTTGTCTGGTGGTTGCATGGATTGAATGAAATATACAGTACATTACAGTGATGTGGTTGACCTTATATACAGTTTAGGATGTGTTAGTGTGGATGTGATAGAAACCACTAGGAGAAGTACTTTGATATGGTCTTGCTAAGTGGAGAGATGAATAATGAGAGACTGACTAGGAGAGTGTTTGTGAGTGAGGTAGAGGGGGGGTTGTGGAGACAGGATGAGATGGAGGGATGGGATTGGGAAGTATGGTGAATTAGAAAAGGAGGTGTGAAGTGCAAAGAGGGCAGCTTGATGGCACAGATGTCATGGTGGCAGTTGATTTGTGACCACCCCATACAGGATTAAGGCATCTGGCTATAAATAGGTAGGTAAGTAGGTAGATAGATAGATAGCGAGGTAGGGTGATAGAGATTAATTGGCTGTCTTTGTCTGCAGTGAAGGGGAAATCTCAATCTGCATGGAGTACATGGATGGCGGATCCCTTGACCTGTGTCTCAAAAAAGCCATCCGCATCCCAGAACCAATCTTAGCAAAAATATGTTCAACGGTAAGCTACAGTGTTTTGATTTTTTACCATTATTACAAAGGAAAGTGTTTCTGTTATTGTTTTATGCATCGTAATTTATTTTTGGTTGTATGAAGGGCTTAAGTGTAGATGTTGATGCCTGGGGGGTGGAGTCAGGATTATGGGAGCTTCAGTGTTGAGTGAATGAGAGTGTGGTCCATTTAATTGGGCAGACTTTTGGTCAGTTTCTTCTTCATGGGTCCAGAATAGCTCAGTGGCAGCGCTAACACCAAGGTAGTGTATTGCTGGTGAGAAATGTAGTGGTCTCTCCAAGATCTCTCCTTGCCCTGCAGAGCTATATGGCTCATTGGCCCTAGCTTTGGGGGTGCATTCTCATCTTCCTCCTTTCTCCCTCCCCCTACCTTACCCTGTCCTTAAATGAGAAAGGTGTGGATGAAGATAGTTATGTTGATGTGATTTTTACACATGGTATCCCAGAATTAGAAAACACACTTAAGACTAAAATTCTGTTCCATTTACAGTCAAATGCATTTTTTTTTTTTTTCCCATAAGAAACTGTTAGGTTTTGTGTAGTGTGTTCAGTATGCTTTCTTTTGAACAAATATATGTACTGTATAGATAATTATTATATTTTGACCGCTGTATATTACTGTAGATTCCAATACTGTATCTGTAGCTTGTCCAGAATGGCAAAGTGCACTGTAAGTATTTAGTAATTTTATGTACTGATTTTTTTTTTTTTTTTGAGAATCTTTTTTTTCTTCAAATTACCCTGCCTGTTTTGTAAATCTGTATTTTGTTATAATAGTTTTAAAATATCAGGGTTTGGAGTATTTTTATCAACCTCATTTTATTTTGACACCTTAGGTTGTTTGGCTTCTGCAGTTGTTGCATCATGCCCATCTGGACGTAAAATTGGCACGAAGCTGAAAAATTACAAGAAATATATATTAATTTCCTGCCAATAATGACTCAAAATGGGGACTCAATAAGGAATCACTAATACAGTTAAAAGTGTTAGAATCAGAGCATAGCCATTTACAGTTAACTTAGTTTCCTCAGTTATATGTACCTTTCTCTAGATCATTGTTATTGAATGTAATTTTGGTAAAGGAATGTGTGTTGGTATGTTACTTCAGTCATTTTAACTGGGCAGATATTGTCATCTTTTTGCAGTTTTTTCCAGTAGCTCATTGGCTTGTTTCATTTCATGTATATAAGCCCCAGCATGCTTGCATATGTTAGCTGTGGTCACCTAATGGTAGCTGTCCACTCTGCTTGATTTCTAGGAGCTTCTCTGGTCAGTCCCTTAACATGGAGGTTTCAGTCTGTGACTGAATAAGACAATACTATGATTTTACATCTAGTCCTTAGCACTTCTTGGTGACTAGCACTATCTTGTAGTGTTAGTCTCATGTTGTAGTTCAGCATTCAAGATGGAGAGCTGGCAATATTATGCCCAAATTTTTGTAAGATTAAAGTGAACAGTGTAAAAGGTGAATTTCGTCAGTTTGGCTCCTTCAGTCCAATGATGAATTTTCGCTTCGTTTCTGTTACCATCAATTAGTATTACTCAGCTTTGGAGAGATGTTTCAGAAGGGAAGAATTAGGTATAGCTTTCATTAATCCTTTCGCTAGTAGAGGTCTGTCATAAGTTGAATAAAATCATCTGATAGTAGCATGAGTAGAATAAGAAAGTGTCATTAAACAGAAGGGATTAAAAGTTTATTGCTGCACAGTGTGTATTTTCACAAGTCATATTGGTGCCAGTGAGGAGCATCCTTGTGGCAGCGCGGTGCACCTCGGGTGGAATGGCTGTGGCGTCCACCTTGGAGCCAAACTAACTCGCATTTCTCTTCATCTTGTCATGGGAAGAGCCCTGGTGAGGCACTGTCTACCACATGGGGGTGCCACATCCCTGCGTGGTCTGTGTACT
This sequence comes from Birgus latro, assembly GCA_018397915.1. Lineage (NCBI taxonomy): Eukaryota > Metazoa > Arthropoda > Malacostraca > Decapoda > Coenobitidae > Birgus > Birgus latro. Next base: position 29,698 of record JAGKTI010000645.1, on the reverse strand, counting down.
CTGCTGTACCTGTAGGACAGCCCCACAGAAACATTTGCTTATATGTAGACTGGAGTTAAGCAACAACAGTGATAATCCTACTGTCACAGCTGAGTGTTGACCATAACTTGCTGCACGGGTGTGTATGTGTACATATTTAAACCATCCCTGACACATCATTCATGGCTTTTTTCTTGTATATCCATGTTCACAACACCTAGATTATTATTATTTTTTTTTTAATGGTTAGGCCAGTGAGATAGTCATGATTCCCAAAGCCTGAATGATGAATGAATATGTGGCCCATTTCACTGGGCATGTTGTTGTGTTTTCTCTTGTCCTTGCTTTCTGGATCCTACTTCACCTCATCCTTATCAGGGAAGAAGGGTCTTGATGATGATGGTGATAATGATGATGATGTCTTGTTCTGTGTTGCAGGTGTTGAAAGGCTTGGCATACCTAAGGGAGAAGCACCAGATAATCCACCGAGACGTCAAGCCCTCCAACATTCTGGTCAACTCGCGGGGAGAGATCAAAATCTGTGACTTTGGTGTATCAGGACAACTCATAGACAGTATGGCCAACACATTCGTAGGCACGAGGAGCTACATGTCAGTAAGTGGTATAAAGCTGTAGTGTTTTGAGAGTGCTGTATTAAAGGGCAGTAACTTTTGGCGTATTGTAATCAAGCTCGACAATTCCTGGGTCTTATATTCTAGGTGGCTTTGGAGGTTTCTTAACACTTCTTTCTTAGCAGCTTATCCTGTGTTACGCCTGATTATCGTCTTGCCAATTGTTGATGCAAACTGTGTCCTTTAAAAAAAAATATATGAATAATGTCTACGCCTCTTTTTTTTCCTCCCCATAGAAATGGGGTGAGAGACAATGATGATGATGGTGGTGACTTAAAAGATTGTATCAGAAGCTCAAGGCATAAAAAATAGCTAAGATAAAGTTATGAAGCCTCCAGTGCCACGTAGAATACTGTAATTTAGCTTACTATGGCCCTCCTGCCTTATTGTGAGGTGGCCCATGCAAACACACACACAGACAGAAATCAATATACCGGCAGTCCTCAATATAAGTCAGGGATCCTCAGTATTAGACGGATTGTCATGTTAGATATCCTTATATGTTAGGGATCCTGGTAGTAAGTGAGGGATCCTCATTTTAACTCAGGGCATCTGAGTACTACAGCTTTTTCTTGAGCAACTGCCAAATGAACATGGCAAGCATCAGTGGAACTTTAATGAGCAACTTTTTTTTTTCTGTAGTTTACTACGAACTTATTTCCTAAATCTGGGGATGTCTTGTATTATTCTTGCCACTTTCAGAAGGTTATAGTAAGTGTAGAGGAAACCTTTTGAAGTTTTTATGTTTTGTCTTCAGTCTTATCTGGGTGTAAACCTGGTGGACTGCAGGCTGAAGTGATTTTCTCTTGCTGTCCACCAGCCTCCTTTCAGGGGTTAGGGAAAGAGTCAAAGGATTTTTATATATCCAGCATTGGTGCCACTGCATGAAGGCATCCCTCTCCAGCACCCTACTTCTCATACGGGGATTATATGAACACTGTACCTAACCCCTCCAGTTCCAGTCTCTCTTTAGCACTTATAATGAGGACTAGCCATATATAAACAAAGGAAAGTACCGGTATCATTAAACTATAAGAAAAAACATTTCGGTTTCTGCACAGATGCCAGCATCCTCCCAAACTCACCCAGTTCTTAACTTCTTGTACCTGGGTGATGTCCTTTGTGGTGTAATCTTGCTGCTGTCGGATGATTTGTATATAAGTTAGATAAAGGTAGTGCTTGTGGAATGACCTACACATATAAATGTAATAGGTCTTTCTTATTGAAGGAGAGTGCTGGAGAGGGATGACTTCAAGTGGTTGCACCATTATGACCAGGTAGTGGAGCTGTCTGGTTATACATGTGTCCCACAGCTCCTTCCAGTTTCCCCAAAAGGTTGATGATGGATTGCAGGGTAAAGGTAGCATCAGTCTGCATTCCTGTGGGTTCATGTACAGATGAGCCTGGAGCTGCACTGGAGGAGTTTATGGAGAGGAACACCTTCATGTGGTGGCATCAGTATAACCGGCCTTCTATTAAGGTCCCTCAGCCCCCTCCCTATCTCCCGAAAGGGGGATGATGAAGTGCAGAATGGGAGCTCTGGCCAGCAGTGCGTTGGGCTAATATCCAGACAGTCATGGGGCAGAACCATTATCTCTCTGAGGAAGGGGATGTCATTTCATTTTTATTTTTACCATCTCCTGACAGTTTTATTCAGCTAAGGATAGACTTAATAACTGGAAGGGTTAGGTATAGTGTTAAAGTTCCTCTTTAATCCAAGAGGCCGTCTTAAGGTGAATATACAGCAAAACCTCGATATAACAGACTTCAGTAGACCGGAATTCACTTTTATCGGATTTGAGGAGCAACTGGACTAAATTCCTTTACAGTATATCGAAAGAAGTCCGATAAAGCCAGAAGCAGTCCAGACTGCCTGACCACTTCATGTATGTTCACCACAATAAGGTAAATAAGAGACATGTTTATTACTGTACAGTACAGTATTATTATATATATTATACCATTTAATTAATGTAGTGAAGTTATAACACAGTACGGTACCGCAATGGTAGTCAAAACAGTTTAAAAACCGTTCATGCGATCCAGACTAATGTCTGATATATCGGAAAAAGTCCGGATTAGCAGGGGGAAGTGCGGATGTCGCTTTTATCAGAATTTCGCATTTTTTGGAACGGCTTGGGCCCCAATTAGTCCGTTATAGTGAGGTCTTACTGTAATTGCCTGATAGCAGCAAGATTGGACCAGAAAGCATGTCACCCAGATTCAGAGAGTTAAAGCTGTACCAAACCCCTTCAGTTCAAAATATCCTAAACTGAATATTATCATTTGGAGATGGCAAGACGAAACTGAAGAATAAGTTACCAGATGGAAGGGGTTAAGGTCACACCCACAGTACTTTTTTTTTTTTTTCTCCATCATCAAGAGAAGTGAAGTCAGTGAATGTACAGTGAGATTGGATGGGGAGGATATGGGGAATGTGAGTGCATTTAAGTACTTGGGTAGTGTGATGAGTAAGGATAGAAGTCTGGAGGGTGAAGTGCTTGAAAGGGTGCAGCAGGGAAGGAAGGTTGCTGGTTCCTTGAATGCAGTGATAAGAAACAGGGAGGTGAGCATGGAAGTGAAAAAGTTGTTACATGACAGTATTGTGATACCAACTCTAACATATGGAAGTGAAGCTTGGACCCTGTTGGAAGGACAGAAGTCAAGAGTGAGAGCAGTGGAAATGAGTTATTTGAGAGGAGCATGTGGAGTCACATGGAGAGACAGACTAACAAATGAGGAAGTGAAGGAGCGTTGTGGTGTGCTTGTGGACGTGATGGGAAGCGTTAGGAGAAACACGTTAAGGTGGTTTGGCCATGTGGAGAGGATGGAGAGTGCAAGACTGACGAGGAGAGTGTATGTGAGTGAGGTGGAGGGGGGGGAGAGGGAGGGGAGGCCGAGGATGAGGTGGAGGGATGGAGTGGGGAGGTATATGAGAGAGGGAGGGTGTGAGCTGGGAGCAGGGCAGGGAAATGGCGGGGGTCAGAGTGACATGGAGGCAATTTATTTGTGGCCATCCCATGCAGGATTGAGGCATCTGGCAATAAATAGATAAAAACGAAACGAAACGAAACGATCATCATCATCTGGACCTCCTTTCCCACCCTAGGGCAGGGTGAGGAGTAGCAGTGTCCAGACAGCCCAAATTTTCCCACTCCAATGGGCCACACTTCCATTCACTCATCATTCAAGCCCCTGGAATCCTGGCTTTATCTGATACACGAAAAACTTTCACCACATTCTGTAGCTTCATGTAAGCAGATCTGATAGAGTCAGTCCTGACACTGTCACGTTAAAAAGGGGTGCCAAATCCCTGATCATACGCTTCTCCTCACAATATTCATCCAGCCGGCTCGGTCCCCTAGCCTCATCGACTTCCAAACCTCTCTTCCTCACACACTCATCCACCATATTCCTCCACCTTCTCTTTGGCCTACCTCGCCCCCTTCCTCCATCAGATTTGCTCATATATACCTTTTTCACCACTCTATTGTTATCCATTCTTTCCACATGATCATACCATCTCACTACACTTTCTTCGATTCTGGTGTCCACAGACTTCTTCACTCCACATCTCTCACGAATCACATTATTTCGTATCCTGTCCACTCTCTGTCCTTCACATACATTCCTCAGCAGTCCCATCTCCCTGCTGTCACTCTTGACTTTTCATTTTCATGCCACATCATTGTCTCACATCCTTATGTTAAAGTTGGCACTAACACTCCTTCATGTAAGACCTGTGCAGCTTCAACACCCAAGCCTCTGTTTCTTATCAATGCCTTCATTGCACCAGCTACTTTTCTTCCTTGTGTTACTCTACTTTCCACTTCTTTTGTGCATTTTCCTCTCTTTTCTTTCATTGTACCCAAGTATTTGAATTCTCTCACCAATTCCAGTCTCTCTCCATTCACTGTAACATCGCACTGGGAGTCACTTTCTCTCTCAGTAACCATCACTTTACTCTTTTCTGCATTTACTCTCAGGGCACGACACTCACAGACATCAGCAAAACTCTGCACTAGCCTACCAAGTTCTTGTCCGGTATTTGCAAGCAGTACTGCATCATCAACATAATTAATTTTAAGCACTTCATTTCTGTAAGGTCTCTCTCTCTCTCTCTCTCTGTACAATATGTTTTTTTTTTTTTTTTTTTTGTGTGTCCGACTCTGGACATATGCTTTACAGCCTGCTATCAAGGCCCAGCTGTCCTCCTACATACCATACACCTCTACATGTCACCACTTCAGCGCTAACACCCACCGTCCATATTGAATACATGCTAGGGCTGTCTCATACAGGACTGGTGTATTGGTATTAGCGGGGTTATTTTTACGACATGTCGGCGGGTCTTCTGGTAGATCAGTAAAGCCTGATTTAATGAAATTGAAATCCTTAAACTGTTCTCTGCCCCAGCGAGAATTCGAACCTGGGTCCCTCGGGACTGCAAGCCAACTCTCTACCGATCGAGCTAGTGATATTAGGTACTCTTAAGTTTCCAGATTGATGTTTTTAAAGTGAAATTGAGAAAATTGAACTAAAAATTTTCAGCGTACAGTAATCCCTCGATTATCCAACGTTATAGAGCCAACGGCATGTCCGAGAAATGGTTCCATCCTGATAATAGACTTCTCGCTTGGCCCCCGTTCATACATAACCTAACTTTGAAAGCCAGTGTAAAAGGCCACTGCAGTACATTGTACAACATTTGGTCCTCTTGTTTAACACTACTCTTATCTGGTCAGGCAGACCTATAAACCACAGTCAAGGAATTACCATGGTCAAGCAGACCCATCAACCACAGCCAAGCAATTACCATGGTCAAGCAAACCCATCAACCACAGCCAAGCAATTACCAGGGTCAAGCAGACCCATCAACCACAGACAGGCAATCACCACTCATGCCCTGCAGTGACATGAGAACGTGAAAAAACTGGCTACACAAGAACAATACAGTAGGCACACCAGACATAATGGTAAAATGGAATAGAATCATGGTAAAATAGAATAAACTCATGGTACACTGCAGTAAGCTAGAATACAGTCAACATCAACACTCTTGACCATCCTGCATCAGTCTTACCCAGGAGATCCCGCTTTTAAAGAATCAGCGCAACCCTCTTCTTTTTGCTTAGTGGAGGGGCCATCATCACACACCCTAGCAAGAGGCATGCAAGGAATAGCAAGGCCTGAAGCAGGTAGGGAACTACCACAGAAACCACCACGTGCACGGCCATAACAGCTGTCTGAGAGGAGCTGTTCACTGTGCTGTCATCGGGCGGGAACTGAGAATAACTGAGGGGGTCTCTAGCTGATGTGGGGCCACTGGGCTATTCCCATCTGGCCGGGCGCAGAAATGTTTGTGCGGCCATAATATCCGCCTGGACGCATGCCTTTTTTCCGGATATTATGAAAAAATGTACGAATAATGGTTTTGAACAGCCAGATTGCAGGGTCCAGGTAATGGTTTGTCCATGTACTGGCCGTCTGGATAATTGAGAGATTACTTATGTGAATTATGCATCATCATCATCATCATATCCCAGCTTCGGATATTCACATTGGGCGGATATATACAAATCAGAGGGCATTGGTGTTTCAAGAAGTGAATCAAAGGTCAAGCAATCTATCTTATAATGTAGGAGATAAACACAAAGCCGGTAATTGATATCCCTGCAAGACTCAAACCTTGGCCCAGGGAACGATACATTCACTAAAGGGTGATGCAAACACCAGAGGATGGTGAGCCCACAATAGGATGAAGGGGAAGACAGTGGAAGGTGATGTACATTCTGACCCATGACTTTTTCTGTTGGGGAAATACTTCATGGTGTATTGGTTTGGTCAGTACAGAGTTGATTACAGCACAGATGTTGGATGGTGGAGTTTCCACATTCCTATGTCAGTCAGAGAGGTTGGTAGGAGTTGTCCATCCTCCCACTCCCTCTGTGTAGTTGCTTGTATAACCTGCAGGGGATACACAAGTACTGTAGTGTAGCAGTCTTGGGCCAGTCTGCCCTGAGATGTGGCTATTGCATGCTTGTTGAAAAAGGAGCAGTGTGGTAGATTTGAATTGGTATAGTATGGAGTTATTAGCTGCACTTAGGTAGTAGTAATGCAGTAGCACTGGTACACCTGGGTGGTGCACCTGCCCAGTTATACATACACTTCCCTTAGCACTCTCCTAGTCTTCCAAAAGGAGGATGGTGGACTACAGGAACAGGGCAGCTTCAGCTGCAGTTCACTGGGTTCATGTTCAGTTGAGCGTGGAGCTGCAGCAGCAACACTAATGTCACAAATATTATGCCTCTTGTGGCAGAGAATTCCTCAAGAAATCAATCTTTTAATGCTTTCACTCCAGAGGTGTAGTTTTAATTTTATTCTTGCTGCCTTCAGATGCTTTTATTTAGCTTAGGAGAGATTTTTTAAAACTTAAAGGGATGAATGTTGCCATTGGTGAATAATTCAGTACGAGCTGTGTTCGTAAGCTGAATAAAATGGTCAAGAGAGAGCAAGAGTTTCATGAAAAGTAAGTTAATGGATTATAGTTGTTTAAAACCAGGTGATAACGTGATACAAACTTCTTTAGCAACAGTTGTGTAAAACCCAAACCAACCCTGCTTACAAAACTGGCTTTTTCCTGGCAGTGAAATTGGTATAGAGGTGTAATTAATTAAACCATCTGTTAATTTCTGGGAATGCCTGCCTATAGTTCGTCCACCTTAACTTGGCGGAGATTTTCGTCTTTTTGGTGCTTATTTCACATAGCTCAGTGGCTGGATAAGACAGTGCTGTTGCTTTACATCCTTTCCATAGCACTGCTTCATGACTAGCATTGTATCTTGTTGTTTATCATTTGTTACAGCTCACCATTCAAGACAGACATAAGTTTTAGGCCAGGTTAAAGTGGACAGAGTTCAACACATTTTGATGCTTTATTTTGAGAATGCTTATGATATCTTTAAAATTTACTTCCCTGCACTACCTTCATCACTTGCTGGGTCATGCATTCAGTCCAGTCTGTTATGTTTTAATCTGGAAATTCTTGTCCTCATATCCTTGGTCATGCAATCAGTCCAGTGTGTTATGTTTTAATCTGGAAATTCATGTCTTCATAACCACAGTCCTCGACTTCTTTGTGGTAGTATATATACTGTATATTAGTGTATTCTTGCTCAGCTGAGGAAGGACCTTTGGTAGTGAAGGGTCTAATTTTGTCACTGTTTAACCTCTTCCTGGTTGGTGAATGAGTTTGAGAGCATGTGTAAGAAGCAAAATTTGAAAGTGAGTGAAGCAAAGACTAAAGTTCTGGTCTTTGAGAGAAATGAAGTCAGAGTGCATGAGGACGCTGAATGGTCAGGAAATGGAGAATGTGAGAACCTTCAGCTGTTTAGGTAGGTTGATGAGCAGGGATGGGAGGTTAAAGAATGGAGTGCAAGAAAGGGTTCAGTATGAATGGAAGGTTGCAGGTTCACTGAGGGTGGTGTTAAGGAATTGGTAAGACAGCCAGGAAGTAATGAAGTTGTTGTAAGGCAGTATTGTGATTCTCAGTCTGGTGGATGGAATTGAAGCTTGAACCCTGTTGGAAGAACATCAGTCCAAAATGAGAGCAGTGTAAATGAGGTATTTGAGTGATGTGGAGTTACATGGAGAGACAGACAGGCAGATGAAGTGAAGGAGTGTTGTGGTGTTGATGTGGATAGGCTGGAAAGTGTTAGCAGAATTACACTCACATTTTGTGGTTGTTTGGAGGGGCAGTATCTTAGCCCTTCAGTTAGGAAATCCTGTCCTAACTTCCTAAGCTGAATAAAATACAAGAATATATTGTAAAAAGACATCTCTGTTGTTTGGGTTAAAGGCTATTTGTTCCAAAAACATTTTACCCATTTCAGTTCATAAAACCTTTCCTTGTATGAGTTAATAGCTTGTTACTTTTTTCCTTTGAGATGCCTGAGGGTGTATATTATCTGGATATTATCTGGAAGTACCTTGTGTGGTTTAGTGGTTAGAATGCCCCATATGGAGTGAGGGCCTTTATTGGCTCAACCCCAAGAAATGATTGGAGGATTTTGGATTATAAAATGTCACATAGGGAGAAAGCTGGTCATCAACCCTTAATTGTACTGTAATACAGTTGTCTAGCCTCAGGCCCCTACACCTCAAGGGTGGTAAATTGGGAGTGGCTGTTTTATTGCTGCTTGTGTATGAGTTCTGTTGGGGTCCTTATTTCATTCTTCAGCCCTCGAATCAGGTGACGTCTTGTATTGATTTTTTGTTGTTCCATCCATCCATTCATCATCCATTCCTCTATTGCCTCATAAGAAGCTTAGGAGCCCGGGGTTAGTCGAGTTGGTCCTGACATTTAAGATGAGAGTGGCTAGCCTCACACATCTCTGAGTGCATGAGCTGTAAACCCCAACCATCCCTCGGATATAAACCTGCACAGGCTCAGTCCAGTTGGAGCGCCTTAATTACCCACTAAACTACCAGTTGCCATAATTTGGTTATACGGTTACCACTCAGCATAGTAAATGGTGCCTTAATTACCCACTGAACCACCAGGTGCAATAATTTGGTTATGATTTTTGTTGTTACCTTCAGAAAATGTTATTCTTTGTAGGGAAGATGTTTTGATATTAAGGGTTATTTTGTTGTCATTGTTGCTGTTGTTGCCCCAGGCTCATGTGGATGTGAACTTGGTGAACTGCAAGGTAAAGCTGCCCTTCTGCAGTGGGCCGGCCTCATGTTGTGGGACGGGGAGGGATTGAAGGGATATATGTGTAACCAGACAGTAATTGACCAGGGAAGGCAGCGAGTGGCAGGGGACAGAGTGACATGGAAGCAATATGTTTGTGGTCACCTCTTACAGGATTAAGGCATCTGGCTATAGGTAGGTAGGTAGGTAGAATAGAGGGATCTAGGCCTCTTAGTGCCACTGTGTAAAGGCATCCCTCTCCAGTACTGTGATTAGGAGTAATTGATAGCTATATCTAACCTCTCCAGTGTGAAGTCTCTCATAGACTGAATAAAATCATCCACAAATTGCAAGAATGAATAAAAAGGGGATGCTATTATAATGACGTTCATTTGACTTATGTTTGGAGAAAGGCTGAAGTTAATATAAATCGGCATAACATCCCATTAACATAAAATTCTTGTCCTTTATAGTATTGAGGGAGATACATGTAGTGTTTAGTGTTAAGGAAAGGATGTGCCTAACCATATCAGTACAAGTGGTTTCTCAGAAGTTAACTAAATTGTCTAGAGGTCATCATCATCACTTTTGATGCCTTGCTTCTTCTGGGAACTCTCAGGCAGCGATTGGCTTTGACAGAAATGCCTCCTGGCTAGTTTATCCTCATACACATCTCGGTCTCTCACGTGGTCCTCTTCCTCTTCTCTCACAAGTATACCGCACCACCCTCTTCTTCTCTCACCTGTGTACTGCCCTTCCACTTGTTTTTCTTTCTCTCCTCCTCCTCTTCTCTTATCAGTATACTGCTCTACTTTCTTCTTCTATCTGGAGATAGCAATAATCAAGGGGTTGTATAAGGTGGTGTAGAGCTGTCACATTACCAGTCAGATAGCAGTGGGCTGCAGCATCTTTGTCACAAAACTTAATTCCTTCACTGCCATGATGTCCTACTCATTTTATTATTGTGTCCTCTGATATTTATAGTCTGTCAATGTATCTGTCTGTAATATTAACCAGGGAAAGCTGACAGGTGGTGTCAGGATTTTGGGGGCTTGAATGATGAGTGAATGGGAGTGTGGCTTGTTCAGTTGGACAAATTTGGTTAGTATCTCTTTCTAGCAAGTTGTTTCTGGCTGTCTTGACCATACCTTGCTCCATCTTGGGGTGGGAAAAGAGGTTTTGTTGATGACGACGATGATGATGAAAGTCCTCTCATATTCAGGGGGTTAATGAAGGTTGTCTCTATCATCCTCATATGGAAAGTTTCTCCCAATCTGTATATGATTATCTGGAGGTATCAGGAATCATCTTTTGTGAGAAATATGTCCATGGTTGAGAGGTTAAACAAGACTTATCGGATGTTGGACTGTGTAAGAGATTTATGTGGGAGTGCCTGGCCTCAGCTGAAAGATTTATGATTGTATTGGCTGTATTCTAGGTGGCTTTTAGAGATCCTTAATGCTTCTTCCTTAGTGATTTATTCCACACATTACGCCTCGGTATCCTCTTGTGTGTTACTGATGCCGTGTTGATATTAGGGCGGTATAAATAACATACAAAAAAGACATTATTTATTTATTTTTTGTATGTTACACCTTAGTATCCTATTGTAGGTTATTTAAGCCAGTTGCTTAGATATTAAGTGGTATGAATAGCATGCAGGAAGATGTTAAGGTATAATTTAAGGAGGTCTTCATCTCTGTATTTTGATATTAAATTGATAAGACTAACATACAAAGGTACATTCTGGTGTAAAATGCAAAACAAATCACTAAGGAAGAGGTGTTAAGAGCCTTCTGTGCCACTTACTATACAACCCTAATTTTCCCGAATTCTTTGCATGGGACACCATTTGTAAGGCAGGATATGGCTAAGAGAGAAAGCTTTTTGAGTTTATATATATTCATGTACAGTTGTGGACAGTGATAATGCTCCACCTTTTAGCTGAATAATTGCCAAACTTGTACATAATATTCTGATAAGTGTGTTGGGTTCCTTAGGTTTCAGTAAAGGGTTTCAGAAGTCATTGTTCACATTTTTGTTTTGTGTGGCTGTGTAGTGAATTTATGTCCACAATTGTACCTTTGCAGACACCAGGCATTGCCTATGATCAGGCTCTGTGTTCTCCTATCACAGTCAGTGCCAATTATCATTATTGTTTTTCCTCATTATAATCATCACCATTTATCAGCTATGTTTTTCCTCATCACCATGTATGAGCTATGTATTTTCCCTATCAGTCATTACCTTTTGTTGCTGTGTGTCCCCCCTGTCATTTTCTTCACCATTTTGTCATCTGTGTTTTCCTCCATCTTTGTCATCACCACTTGTTAGCTGTGTTTTCCCCCTATCAAAGTCATCACTGTTTGTCAATATGTTTTTCCTGAAATCATCATTTTTATTATTTGCCTCCTTGCTTCAGTCATGTATATGCTTCCACATTCACTGGTACATCTCGGTCATGATTAACTTGGCTGAGAGTTGCATTATTTTCAAGCTTATTTCCTGTAACACAGTGGGAGAATAAGGCAAAACTGCAGCTGTGTATCCTTTCCATAGCACATCTTCCTGACTAGCTCTGTATCCTATTGTTAATCTAATGCTATAACTCAGTTTGCCATGCTGCAAGTCACAAAGAAGTGCTGTTTAAATGATGTAGAGCTGTAGCTTTGTCTTTTTCTGACACTGAGCTGTGTGAAGTAAGCTGCAAATGAATGAAAATCTGGGCCAAGTTAAGGTAAAAAGAGTGTAGGTGTAAGAGAATAGTAAATTCTATAACCCCATTCAGCCCAGTGTCATATTTTGTCATACATACATACATACATCATCTAATCCTGTGTTGCCCCATGAGGAGCGTAGGAGCCCGGGGCTAGGCAACTTGATCCTGACGTTTAAGATTAGAGTGACCATCCTCAGTGATCCTTGAGTGGCATTACTTGAGCAATAAAGCCCAACCATCTCATAGATATAAACTGACACAGGCTCAATCCGGTTGGAGTGCCTTAATTACCCAGTAAACCACCAGGCACCATAGTTTGGTTATGTGGTTATCACTCAGCATAGTAAATGGTTTCCTGGTGTACAGGTAACCATTTGGCTTGTTGCTCAGTGAGTCACCCATACAAAGGAAGAGAAAGAAAGAAGGACATATGAGGAAGGGAGAGAGGTTCAAGCAACTTCATTTACCTCCTGATGAAAAACTGTAGTCATAGTAGTTGCAATCCCAGGCTCATTTAAATGTGAACCCAGTATACTGCAGGCTGAAGTTGCCCTCACTTGCAGCTCCACCATCCTAGGGTTAGGGAGAGATGAGAGACATTTGTGTAACTGGATATCTCCACTGGCTGCCCAGTTCCATCAGTACCTCCATACAAAGGCATCCTTCTCCAGCACCATAAACTGGAGGGGTTAAAAATAGCTATCATGAGCCCCTGCACTGCAAGACTTCTGTTGAAAGCTGAAAACAGTTGTCTAGTGGAAACAAAATTTTTTGAAAAATTGCCTCACTGAACTAAAGTGGTTAAGTTGATGAAGCATGTGGGCAAAGCATATTTGATGAGTGATGCATTGTGCTATACGCTTTTGATTCATGATGGAAGGGGGTAAAAAAAAAAAAAACTAATATATGAATTGCAGAACATTTTCATGATGACTCACAAGCCATCAAGTAAAGGTGTCCCTCTCCAGCACCAAAATGGACCTAAAGTAGGGGAAAAAATGGTGATTATAGGTGTACATTTCCCAAGTAACTTTTGTTTATTTGTGCAGGTGAAGATTTTTGCGGAAATATTTGATTTACTCCTTGAATCTGGTGCTGTATTTTTTAACTTTATTCTTGCTACATCTACATGTTTATATTCAGTGTAGAGAGCCATTTTTTATACTGGGGGTTAGATATACTCTGCATTAACCACTAACCTGCTGATCAGCCAGTGGGATAACAATCAGTTTTATTTCTCATGTTGGGATTGTAGCAATCGTATGAACAAAATTTGTGATCATACATAGAAACAAATAGTGCATTGTAAGGAGTATTGCATATTGATAAAAGGGTGCTGAAATGTTAAAATAATAAAAGTTATTATTATTTTTTAAAATGCAGTACTGTACTGCAAGGAAGAAGGAACCAAAGGCTAGGAGTATGCAAGATTGTTCCTTCAAAAAAAAAAAAAATGATAATTCAGTTCGAGATGCCTGGGCACATTACATGTAAAAGACTGGAAGTCATAGGCAGAGGGAAATACAGTCAGAGGGAGACATGATTGTAAAGCGAGGGTATGAGAGAACCCTGCTAAATCTGAATGAAACTATCTGGTGGTGGCAAATATACAGTGAAGACTATGTTATCAGATCAGATGGGCTAATCCCATTGAGCATAGTGATTCTCTCTCTCTCTCTCTCTCTCTCTCTCTCTCTCTCTCTCTCTCTCTCTCTCTCTCAACCAGACAGTTCAGTTCAGTCATTGTAGGGAGAGCATTTAGCTGTGAAGGGAGTAACCACCTAAAACTTGATGATGTCAGTTATAGTTTATGTTTTGCAGCAAACAGACAACTTTATGTAATGCAGGAAAGCCTGTGACATTGAAGGGGTTAAGGCTATATCACTCCTACGTTTCATAAAAGTCCTAAACTGAATAAGATAATCGGGAAATGGAAAAATAAAATGAAGCTTGTATCCCCAATGCTGCCTGGCTGTACAAACATCCCTCACCTCCCTCTCTATCTCCCATAAGGAAGATGGTGGACTGCAGGAGGTTATTTTCAAGCCAGTAGTCCACCAGGTTCACATCTAGACGGGCCACAACAACAACAATTACAATAAGTACATAAATGAGTGACATATAATGAGGACTTGGCCATTTTAGCAAGAGTAAAATAGGAAGGGTGTCATTGTGCTGAAGGGGTTAAATTATCAACATGCCTTCATTTTACATTTCAAATATAATAATAGGCATTCATTATTCATTGTAAAATTGCCACTATGCATTTGAGTATTCCCTGTAAAATTGCCAATGTGCATTTCTTTTAGTCACTGTAAATGTACCAACATGCTTTTATTATTCTTTTGTAAAACTGCCAACATGCATTCATTGTTCATTCTTAAATCACCAACATGCATTCATTTTTCATAGTAAAAACATTCATTGCAGTGCAGTATACTCATCTCATAATATCCTCATTGATGTACTGTAAACCACTCTCTCTCTCTCTCTCTCTCTCTCCCCCTCTTTCTCTCTGCTTGTGTGTTTGTCCTTTGACCTTTCCCTCCAACGCCTGATAAAACATATTCTAAATGGCAAAGGCTTCATAACACCTGTTCCTAAGTGAATTATTTTGCATATCCACAGTAACATTCTCTTGTTTATCAGTGTTATTTCAATATCAACGTAGCATCAGTAGCATACAAGAGGATATTAACTTGTGCAGAATGAGTTGCTGAAGAACAAGTGTTAGAAAATCCCCAGAGCCGTGTAGAATATAAGTGTGTTCCCTACTTCATCAGTGAAGGCCCCATCCCCCTTTCCTATACCTGCGTACGTTCTTCCCAGCCATGAACACCAGGCCAAGGCTCGTATTCTAGGTGGAGTAGGAGGCATCTTAGCACCTCTTCCTTGGTGATTTGTTTAGAAGTATGCTCTTAATATTCTCATGCTGTTTATATCAGCATACTACATCCAAAGATTCTCATGCTGTTTATAGCCTTTATGTATTGACTTAGTTTTTATCAGTGACATACAAGAGAATATGCAGGGTGATGTGCAAAGTATATTGTTAAGGAAGAGGTGCTACAATATCCCTAAAACACTTGAAATATGATCTCTGACCTCGTATTATCGTCAGCTTAAGAGACTGACAGGTACCTCTTCCTTAATGATCTATTTCTGTACATGGCACATCAGTATTCTCATGTGTGTTATTTATGCAGTCTGTGTCAGTATTAGAAAGACATGAGTAACATGCAAAGGAATACAGGTAGCAGGTTGTATCAAGTCCATTCTATCATATGGTATTTATGCAGTGTGTGTCAAGACTGAATGGCAGTAACACAGTTCTCTATAAAGTGCAGGATGTGTTCAGGCAAAATGTTACACTGTGTGAGATGTGTTCTGGTTGATTGAAGAGTTCAGCACAAAAATAATTCACATCTGACTTTAAATGAACTTTAATGCAAGAATTATTAACAGCTTGATAATACAGTGACATCAGCTGAGGATGAACTGTACTGAGTTATAATATGTACAGTGCATTGCTAAGGAAAAGGTAGTACAAGAGAGGGATGCCTTCACATGGTGTCGTTGATAGAATTGGTGGTCAGTTTCATTGCCCACTTACACAAACATCACTCATCTCCCTATCTTTCAAAAGGAGGGTGATGGAGTGTAGGAATGCAGAACCTCAGCCTGCAGTCCATTGGGTTCACATCCATATGAGCTTGACAGCACAACAACAAGGAAAAGGTGTCAGAAAGTCTCCTAAGTTAACTAGAATACAGCTTATAGGGGCAGTATTCTGGTGTGGTTAGGAAGCTTACTAACACCTCCTCCTTTCTGGTTTACATTTTTTGTTCTACTCCGTTACTGTATTCATGTGTGTTATTCATGCAATCTGTGCTGACATTGAAAGGATATAAGAAGCAGAAAAGAGGATAGTAATGAGTAGATTGGAAATTAAATCATTAAGGAAGATGTGCTTGGGAGCCAGCTTAGCTGATGAAAATAAATGCCTAGCATCATATTTTTATCACTTAAGGAGGCTTTGTTTCACCTCTTCCTTACAAGTTTATTTTTTTATCTCATCACTGAATACTTTTATAACACACAAGAGAATGGCAAGCTGTAATATGCTAAGTTAATTGTTAACCCCTTTACTCTGATGACGTGTTTTACGTTATAATTTGCTACGCATCAGATGGGGAGAGTTTTCAAACTGGAGGGGTCAGGTACAGCTTCTATTAACCTGTTCAGTACGAGAGAATTTTCTTAAACTAAATGAAATTGTCCAGGGATGGCGAAAATACGATATGAGAACACAGCATGGAGTTACCAGAAACAAAATTTAGAAACTCATGATTGAGATACCAATAATAGTATATGAAGAAAAATCATTGGGTTGCTAAAAATACGAAAATACGTCATTGAAATATAAAAAAAATCCAAAAGTACGTAAGTGAGATGCCAAATGAAAATACTGTATGAGGATACATCACTGAGATGCCAAAAATAAAATCTGAAAATACATTATGGGGATTGCAAAAACACAGAAGTGCATCCAGAATTATAAAAAATATGACAGTACATTATCGAGGTACCAAAAAATAAAAAATACGTCATCGGATTGGAAGAGGTTAAGGAAGAGGTGATAGGAAGCCTGGTAAGCTGACGAGAATGTGACCCCATAGGTCAGAGTGTTTGAGTGCTTCCGTTGTTGCGATGTGTATGTCCGCCTGGCACTTAGGCTCTTTGGCACATTTCTTCCTCTTTACAGGGTGAAGTTCCCGTTGAGAGATTGACTACATCATTGTACTATTACATTGAGGTGAGTGGAGGAAGGCACAGGTGTGTGGGTATCCAAGGTTAGATGCATTAAATACACGGTGGACCCTATGTTACCCCCCTTCTGTCTCCTGTGTTGCAGGGACCGCTCAGTCTGCTGGTGTGGTGATTGCCGACAATTTGGCTGCTTCATGAAATTCCCATAGTTCTTTCACCTTAACTTGGAGATTGTTGTCCCATTGTAGCTTATTTACCATAGCTCAGTGGCAGAGTAAGATGTTATTGTACTATGGCTCTACATCCTTTCCATAGCACTTCAGTGTGACTAGCACTATGTTTTTATATTAATCTCATGTTACAGTTCAGCATTCAGTATGAAAAGGTATCAGTTTTAGGCCAAGTTAAAGTGAAAAAGATAAAATCAACCATGCAGTCAGTGAGTAAAAAAAAAAAAAAAATGAGAAGGATTATGGGAAGTAGAAAATGATGCTGATTAGACACTGGCAACGTTGACTGAGCTGTCCCGTCAACACACGAGACTTGGGATGAACAATATACGGACCACTCTGTACCTGATCCAAATAGTTATGCCCTCAGTGAGAAAGCTGTGAGTTTGGCTGATCCTACTTTGATGTGCGGAAACCGAATTGTTGACCCAGATTTTTTTTTTTGCATCCATCAAAACAAATACAAAAAAGTGTAGTGTATAAGCTCAAAACATCTAGCCCATGGATAAATATTACTGGCACTGTTATTTATTATTATTATTATTGCTAGTGTTATTATTTACTTGCATCTGATTTCTTGTCATTCAGCCATTTTACCCTCCCCATTTCTTTGGTTTATGTTTGTAGCGATGCCTCTCTGGACTGCGTGTATTGATCCCCTCCTTGACAGTTCATTCCCTGAGGCCCAGCAGTCCTCCTACATGTTACACCGCATGTCACCACTTCAGTGCTAAAACCCACTGTCCTTGCTGAATACACGCCAGGGCTGTCTCATTCAGGACTGGTGTGATGATGTTAGTGGGGATGATTTTACATGTCCGTGGGCCTTGTTTAACCCACTCTGCCCTGCAGTTTATTTTTACTTTATTCATTTCTCCTGATGATTTTATTTGGCTTAGGACAGGCTTATTGAACCGGAGGGGTTAGATATAGCATTAATAAACCCCTTCAGTACAAGAGGCCTTTCCTAAGTTGGGTAAATTATCTGGTAATATCAAGAATAAATATAAAAAGACATTGCCAGGATTCTGGGGTTAATGAAATACAAACTGTTCCCTGTCCTGCCCTAGGATTGATGTCAGGTCCTTTTGAACAACAGACCACTTCATAAACAAAATTTGAATGATCACAGTTTCCTGCCATGGTCTAGTATTGAACTCAGGTTCTGTTGAACAGCAGACGACCTTTATTGAAATTCAGATTATCAAACTGTTCCCTTCCCCAGCCTAGGATCAAATTCTGGTCCTCTTCAGCAGCAGAGCACCTCTTTCCATTTGACCATCCCTTCCTGCCCTGCCCTGCCCTGTCCTACCCTACCCTGCCCTGCGTAACCTATGATGCCCTCACACCCACCCTGCCTCTTCCTGTTCACAACACATCCCTCTTGTGTCTGTGGCTCGTATTCTTGTGGTATTGGGAGGCTTTTTTGCACCTCTTTATATGCTAGAGATCGAACAGCATTAGAGCCATCATAAAAACAATATGAATGATACGAACATTAATAGTCAAGGATATCAGTAAATAGCACTCCACTAACAACTCAATTTGTAATATCCTGGGTGTTGTGGGGATGGCTTAGTCTGCTGGTGTGAGTGTAGGTGTGGCAGTGGGAGTAGGAAATGAATAAAGATGCAGGTGGGTGTAGCAGTGGGAGGAAGAAGTGTAAGATGCAGGTGGGTGTAGCAGTGGGAGGAAGAAGTGTAAGATGCAGGGTAGACATACATTGATATCATTGAGTGAGGCATCCCCACAACACACGAAAAATCACCCAGTGGATTAGAAGAAGAGTTATACTCGTATATGTACCACCCTGTATTTTTGAACGATATTCATGCAAGCTTTGTCGATAAACATAGAGTGCATATGGGAGAATGTTAATGTGTGTTACGCAAACTAAATCACTAAGGAAGAAGATGTTGGGGATATTAGAATGCTTGTAACACCTCTTCCTGAGGGATATATTTGCTTATTACACCTTATCTTTCATATCTTTTAATATTGACACACCTTGCTTTGATAACATACAGGTGGATATTAATGTATACAGTGTAGAAGCAACATAACTAGATAAAGGTGCTAGGGAGCCTTCTTGACCAGTGAGAATATGAGTCCATGGCCCCTTATCCCCTGCAGTTTGGTGACTTATTTTTTTCATTTCATTCATAACATTATGTGATGATTTTACTCAACTTAGGAGAGACTTTTTTGAGAGGTTAAATGTAGTCTTCATTTACCCCATCCATCGGTGCTGGAGAGGGATGCCTTCATGTGGTGGCACTGATATAACCAGTTGGCTGAGCTGCATGGTTATACAAACATCCCTCAGTTACCTTCCCATCCCCAGAAAGTAGGATGATGGACTGGGGCTACTATTACTACTACTACTATTACTACTACTACTATTTTACTACTACTACTATTTTTATTCTACTACTATTACTGCTACATCTACTACTACTACAACTACTACTCCTACTACTTCTACTCCTACTACTTCTACAGCCACCACCCCTCCAATTCAAGAGGTCTCGTAAGTTGAATAAAAACATCCGAAGATATCCAGAATGAACTGAGAAAGTGTGTCATGGAATTGAAGGGAGTAGTCTCTTCATGGTGGGGATAACTCTAGTATTTAATGCCAGCTGACACACCACACAGTTTTATTCAGCTGAGAGTGAGTCGTAGGAGCCAGAAGGTGTTATTTAATACAGTATTGTACTATTAATTCCCTCATGGTGGGGACAACTCTAGTACAGACAGGTCCCTTATATATGAGTGGGATTTGTTGGAGGAGGATGGCTTGGACAGCAGATACTTGTACTGTATAATAGATAAAAAGAAAGGATAGTGATGCTCGTAAAACAGATTGAAAGAAAGTGTCGCGAACCTCATGACGTACTACTTAACTTATGGGTAAAATAGGGTAAGGTTAGCGGACCCTACTCATATCACAAATTTGGGTCTAAATTGCCCATTCTTTTATTATCGGATGCTTGTATAGCTGATGCTCTCATAATGGGACGCGTCTGCATTTTGTTTCAGCAATTGCCACGTGTTTTGTTTCAGCTGAGTCAGTGTTTGTGCCGAGGAGTGTTAATGTGGTCACTTTTGGCCGTCTCATTGTCAGAGTAAATATTGTGTTCTATTTCAGCAGCACCAGATTTACTTTATTCAGCTGAGTGAGTCATAGGAGCTGGAGTTATAATATTGTCACCATTAATCCTCTCATGGTCAGGACAACTCTTAGGTCTGTATTCTTGTTGGGTAAGGAAGCTCCCCAACACTTTTCTCTAAGTGATTTGTTTTGCTGACAACACCTAACTGCCATTCTTTGTGTTACATAAATCCTTCCTGTATCGCGACACTGCGTACGTGACCTACAAGATTGTATTTACCAACCATATCCAAAAATAAATCACTAAGGAAGAGGTGCTTGGGTGTCTCCTTAAGGAACAGGATAAATAATGTGCAAAAGGATATAAACTAGTCATATCCAAAAATAAATAGAGTAGGTAGAGGGGTTAGAGAGCCTCCTTAACCCAGGAGAATACAACCCTAGTAATGTATTCCAGATAACGGCAGGTTAAACTGAGCTGTGAGTGAGTCGTAGGAGCCTGAGTGTTAATATATTGTCACCATTAGCCCTTTCATGCTGGGGAGAACTCTAGTACAGTACAATATTCTATTTCAGCCAGACTAGATGAGGGGTGGGGGGAGACCTAGGATGAGTTGGAGGGATGGAGTAAAGGTACATGAGAGAGATGGGTGTTAGTCGGAGGCAGGGCAGCGAATTGACAGGGTACAGAGACCGAGGATGAGATGGAGGGATGGAGTAGAGAGGTATATGAGACTTGGGACTTGGGGGGAGGGCTGCAAAATGGCAGGGGACAGGGCACAGTGGAGGGGATTTGTTTGTGGCCATCCCTCATGGGATTTAGGTGTCTACAGAGATAGATACCAGATGAATTTATATACCTGATAGTCATTCATAGGAACCTGAGTGTTGATGTAGCACTGTTAACCTTCACATCATCAGGATAACTCTAGTATTCTCCACTAGCTAACTCTAGATTAATTTTTTTCAGCTGAGTGAGCCCTTGGAGAGTGTTAACCCCTTGTTGTTATTTTTATTGTTGTTGTGACACCATGTTCATCTGAAATTTGAACCAAGTAGATTTTTGGCTCAAATTTTCCGTCCTGCATTTTACCATCGTCCTTTTGGGGGAAAAGGAAGTACAGTACTTGATGGGCCATTAATTTGTATAACCAGGCAGTTGAGCCTCCTGGTTATATTGGTGGCACCACATGAAGGCACCCCTCTCCAGCACTGTGCTTCATTTATGCTGGTACCATACAATTTTATTCCACTTAATAAAGAGTTTGGTATTGAAGAAGTGCACCATATTAATGTTAGCAGCTGTAGCTAACCCATCCATTAAAAAACTTTTCCTAAGCCAAGTACAAACACTGGGAGGGAGCAAAAAATCCAGTACACAAATAAGTAAATAAATGAAAATAAAAGGGAAAGAAAAGATATTGTCTGTCTGAATTGGTTAACTGTGGTGGTGGTGGAGAGGGATGCCTTCATGTGGTGGCACTGATATAACCAGGCACCCCACTGCCTGGTGTACAAAGGCCCTTCAGATACCTCCATATTCACAAGAAGGATGGTTGGCTGCAGTAAAAAGACAGTTTCATCCTGCAGTCCACTGGGTTCATTTCCAGTGAAGCTTGGGGCCACAACAACAACAATGGTAACAAGCAACCTTGAAGGACCATAAGGTCTGTTGCTGTTTGCTTTCCTTTGTATGCCTTTGTAACAGCCGCTTTGCTGTGAGGATATATTTTTCTTTCTCTCTCTCTCAGTTCTTGAGCCATTTGTTATACTGTATCATAAGACCAGAGCTCCCCGTGGAAATCTCTTGAAATTCTTCTTTGTGTCTAAATAGTATTGGCTGTGAGGACATTTTTGAGGTGCTGGAGAGGGATGCCTGCATGTGGTGGCACCAGTATGACTGGTTGGTCCACTGCCCAGTTACACAAATGTCTTTCAGCTGCCTCCCTGCTCCCCAAAAGGAGGACAGTGGACTTCAGGAGAGGGCCAGCTTCAGCCTGCAGTCCACTGGGTTTATGTTTCAGATGAGCCAGGGGTCACAACACAGGATATTTTTCAGTCTGACAAACTAAGACCGTAATACACATTATTATTATTATTATTATTTTTTTTTTACAAGACGGTAGTCATGATCTTGTTTCAGTATGTTTTTGAGCTCATAGTTGTATAGAAGTAGTAGTCATAGTTGTAACAGTGTAGTAGTAATGGTAGTATAAGTAGTAGTCATAGTACTGTAGTAGTAGTAGTAGTAGTAGTGGTAGTTATAGCCTCAGGCTTGTCTGAAATATGGACTCAGTGGACTGATGGCTGAACTTGCCGGGTAGTCCACCATCCTCCTTTTGGGGTTAGAAGGGAGTTAAGAGAAGTTCCTGTAACTGTGCAGAGGAGCTGCTCATCTGTCAGTGCCACCACGTGAAGGCATCCCTCTGCAGCATGTAGAGTTGACCAGAATATAGGATGCCACGGATGTAAAGTGTATGCCAATAAAAAACAGACTTGGGGAGTGAAAGTGGCCAAGATTGAAAATGTGTGCCAGGCAGTGTATGGTAAATGTGTGTGAATTTTCCTCAAAAAAATTATGAGGTAAATGTGGAGAATGAGAGGTCGATCTGGTGATTGTATTTGAGTGAGGTGATGGGGGAGAGGGGCAGGGGGAGACCAAGGATGAGATGGAGGGATGGGGTGGAGTGGTGGGGGGTAATATGGAAAGTCTGGCTCAAATAGTGCAAAGGTTAGGGAAGGTTGTATCTGTCTATCCTCTAGTCATCTGCCTGTTTGTCAGTTTATCAGTCAGTCAGTCTGTTTATCTAACTATCTATAGCTATAGCCAGATGCCATAATCCCACGAGGGTTGGTCACAAATGAGTCGCCTCCGTACCACCCTGTCCACCATCGGGCAGCTCTTTCTCAGACCCACATCATCCTCACCCATACCTCTCTCTATCCCTTGCCTGTGTTTAATCTAACCTCTCCAGTTCAAAAAAGCTCCCTCCAAACTGAATAAAAAATAGTCTGGAGATAGCAAGAATAAAATAAAAAGTACATTACTGATATGGTTAATCCATGGGCTCATTTGGCTTACTAGACTGAATAAAATAATTTGGCTTCTGGCTGAAATACTAAAGCTGTTCAGATCATGAGAGGATCAGTGGTGTCTATAATTCTCAAGCTTCTGTAACAGTCGGAGGAAATAAAATAATCTTGGACGAGCTGCAATAAGATCCCGGAAAGATGCAGTGATAAGAGGGTTGATTTTCTTTTTATATGGCTGTGAAGCTGAACCAAATCTAATCGGGTAAATCCAAATCACATTTAAATTGATGTCCTGGTTTCTCGTTAAGGTTAACACTTTCCCTTTCTTTGGATGCAAAATATTGTCCAAAGTACTTATTTGCACAGCTGTACTTTGGATGCAAAATTGTGTTTCAGAGAAAGGGAAAGATAGCCAGGCACAAACAGTAAAGGGAAAGATAGCCAGGCACAAACAGTAAAGGGAAAGATAGCCAGGCACAAACAGTAAAGGGAACGATAGCCAGGCACAAACAGTAAAGGGGAAGATAGCCAGGCACAAACAGTAAAGGGAAAGATAGCCAGGCACAAACAGTAAAGGGAAAGATAGCCAGGCACAAACAGTAAAGGGAAAGATAGCCAGGCACAAACAGTAAAGGGAAAGATAGCCAGGCACAAACAGTAAAGGGAAAGATAGNCAGGCAGGGACAAGAAAAACATTTCTTGTTCTTGCCCAGCTCATTCCTTTTGTCAAGATATGTGTACTGTTTCTTAAAGCTTGAACTATTGGAATTTTATATTACTGGAACAGTATCATTGTGAGTGCAGTATGTAATTTATTGAATGAATTAGCTGTCATACTGTATTTCAGCTGAAAGTATGTTCAGTTCTCACTTAAAAGTTTGTCTTGTTTATAGGGAAAATGCTTCTTCAAATAGGTGGTGCAGAGGGATGCTTGCATGTGATGGTACTGTTATAGCTGGGCATCAGAGTTCTCCTTTATACTGTAAAAACTTCCCTCAGCTCCCCCCCCCCCGTATCCTAATAGGAAAAGGGTGGACTGCAGAAGAAGGGTAACTTCAATGTGCAATCCACCAAGTTCATGTTCAGATGAATCTGGTGCCCCAACAGTAATACATGGTAATAATATCAAAGCCTGTGATATGTGCAGGCAGAATGCTAATGTTGAGTCGTGTGTCTGATTAGTGATTGAGGGGTTGAAAGTACAAAACATGACTAAAAATTAAAGAACTCCAAGACGAATCATAAATAACCTGAACATAAAATTAGAGACAAACTTCATCAGCAAATTAATATTGAAACAACTTTAAATGAGAAAACAATTATGTATATTAAGGTAATAGTAGTGGTAGAAGGAGCAGCAGTAGTAGCAGCAACTTAAGAATCATCTGAATGTGATCCTGGTGGACTGAAAGCAGGAGTTGCCATCCTGCAGTCCCCCATCCTCCTTTCATGGAAAAAGGAGGGAGTTATGGGATTTTTGTATATCCGACAGTGAAGTCACCCAGTTATATTGATGCCACCACATGAAGGTGTCCCTCTCCAGCAGCATCAAGGCAGTAAAGAAGCCAGTCACATACACTACAGTATAATGAAATTGCGCTCCATCCACTTCATTGGTCATATTTTTGCCAGTTGAGGAAGCTTTGTAGCACCTCTTCCTTAAATGATTTATTTGGCCATTGGGCATGTGCAGAGGATGGGAGGTGTGAATGTGGAGGGTGTTTAGTGGGAGGCAGACTGAGGGACGAGGTGATACAGTATGACCTCAGGGATAAGGAACTGATAAGAGAGGCTGCTAGAGATTGAGCCGTGAGGAGAGTCGCTATTAGGTGACCAGGGCCATTGTCAGCAAGCATGTTGGAGCCGTTATAAATGAACAAACAAATGATTAAGCCATGTTATTCACTTGTATGTCATTTATGCCTGTGTGATATCAGGGTGGCATAATTGATGTTATAGGTAGTATTAACACTCCATGTAAAGATGTTGGCTGGTGGGCAAGAGGTGCCAGCCAGCCCCATAAGTAGAAAAAACTGAGTTATTGTTTCCTCATATTCACATCATGGTTTGGTGCTGGAGGGGGATGCCTTCATGTGATGGTATTGATGTGACCAGGCAGTGGAGTTGCCTGGTTATACAAGCATCCCTCAGTCCCCACCCTGTCCACTGAAATGAGGATGGTGGACCATGTAAGTAGGGCAGATCCAGCCTACAGTCCACTGGGTTCCTGTTTAGGTGAGCCTGGGGTTGATACTACTACTGCTACCGTTGTTGCTACAACTGTTACTTCTACCATACAGCATGGGCCATATTCTCTTTGGCTTTTCTATACCCACATGATTTCTCACATGTTTGTCTCTTACATTAGCATCAATAGTATTGGTGCTTATGGAGAGGGGTGCCTTCATGTGTTGGCACTGATATGATTGGGCAGCTCCACTGTCTGGTAATTCGAGCATCCTACATCTCTCCCTATCCCTCATTAGGTAAATGGCAGACTGCAGGAGGAGGGCTTCTTCAGTCTGCGGTCCACTCAATTCACAGTCAGATGAGGCTGGGGTTGCAACTACAATATTCCTACTACTTCTGTTGCTTGAATAACATAAATAAGGATATCACTGTGCCATATGCAGAGGTGTCTTTTTCATTTTCTGGACAATTTTATGCAGCCTCAGATGAATTTTTCAAACTAGAGGGTTTAGATGTAGCTTAATTACGGTAACCTCTGTAATACGAGGGCCTTTCCCAAGTTAAATTAAGTAGTTGGCTGGTGGTGGTAGTAATAGTAGTAGTACTCATAGTAGTAGTAGCAGCAGTAGCCGTAGTAGTTGCAACCCCAGGCTTATCGGAATGGAACCCTGGTGGACTGCAGGCTGAAGTTACCCTCTTGCAATCTATCCTCCTCCTTTTGGGGGATAGGGAGAGAGCTGAGGGACATTTGCATAACCAGGCAATATAGCCATCTAGATATATCAGTGCCACCACATGCAGGTGTAAGTGCAGTGTGGTAATAATTGATTACACAGATTTTGTAGAACCATAGTTATAGCCCTTGGTTCATCTAAAATGTGAACCTGGTGGACTGCAGGCTGAAGTTGTCCTCCTTCTCCTCATGCAGTCCACTGAAAACCTAACCTAACTGTGGAAGTCATTGTTTCTAACCTCATTATTCTTTTGATGTATTTTTTATTTTTTCTTACTGTCAGAACAATTTATTCACCTTTAGCGTTGCCTGTATAACTGGTAGAGTTAATTAACCAAATAGCTGTGACGTACTTCACATGATGGAAAACTTGTAGCTGCGATGTACTTCACATGATGGAAAACTTGTAGCTGCGACGTACATCATATGAACAAGCTTTTATTTTAAATGGACGCGCTGCCTATTTCTCCCATACATCCTCTAATGCCATTTGGCATCTCAACTGAGCTAGTTCCGTCACCACCCGCGCATCCTACCACCACCCATGCATCCTTAGTATCTCCCTGGCCAGTATGGAGGGCAGAGGTCAGTCACTGCCGCGGGACCCACAACCCTCCACTTCTCGAGGTGCAAGACGTGTAGATTACTGTTAGGAAAACAGAACTAAGGTAAATAATATGCTCATATTTGTTTTTTCATGTACTTTCCTTTGCACTCTTTAATTTCATGTGAGCAAAAAAAGTTTTTGGGGAAAAAAAAAATCCTAGTTTCTTGCACATGGGGGAGTAGACCAGGAAACCTAATGCCACAGTTGTTAGGTTAAGGCTGTATCTTATACTTCCTGTGTGAAATTTTGTTTCCAACTAAATAAAATCTGGTAATAGCAAGAAGACACTAGAATCAAGGATGAAGTGGAGAGATGGAGGTGTGAGCCAGAGGGAAGGCAGCCAAATGGTAGAAGACAGGGTGACATGGAGGTGATTTGTTTGTGGCCACACCTTTACAGGATTAAGGTTTCTGGTTATAGATAGGTAGATTGGTACATAGATAGGTAGGTACATTTGTAGCAGCCGTGGCTCAGTGGGTTAGAGCGCTCCACTCTGACCGAAGGGTCGGAGGATCGAATCCACCCAAGGGTCATTGGTAGACATTAGGAAGGGCATCCGGTCATAAAATGCTACCCGCTCCAATCGAAAAGTCCCCTACTCAGGGGCAACACCTTAGCTTCGGGGATACCAAGTGTAAAACCAATTTTTATAGGTATGTACATTGATAAATATTAGACACAAAACTACGTCACCATATTTTAAGGCTGCTCATTATTCAGCTGCAATACTGTACTCTAGAAGGCGGGACAAATTATGAAACTCAGATTAACAAAAAGGCCATACGTTATTTTACCTGTATTTTTTTTTTTACTCTATCTAAACACTTATGCACAGAAAGAAAAAAGAAATTCATATATTATTTGCGTTTATATTTTCCGCTAAATGCATAAACAAAAAGAAAAATGCAAAACTTTGTCATATGCTTGTTTATTTGTTTATTTTCATTCTTCTGAGTCGATCAAAGAGCCAAACCAAAACGACTCGAGGGCCGGATGTGTTCTGCGGGCTGCCAGTTAGAGAGCCTGTTTTAGGGAGTTAACCATGCCATCCTTTAGCCTTAACCATTGTGAAAAAGTTGGGTACATTATGTGGGTTTTCACAGTTAGATCATGCAAGTTAGGTGTGGTTTGTTCCAGAAATAAGACTGCAAAAGTAAGCTAAACACTGGATTATATGACTCAACTGAAAATTTTCTGGCATTAGCTGGATAAGAAAGTAGAGTTATTACCCCCATGAGAGGATCTATGGAATCTGTTTTAACACTCAGGCTCCTATGACTCACTGGAAAATTGTTTCGTTTTGGTATGCTGGAATACTTGACTTTTTGTGTGTGTATGCGTGTGTGTGAGAGTTAATTCCTATGCAGATATATAATCACGGCGTGTGACTCCGAGGTTGTTATTATCGTGCCTTGGCAACTTGCCATTCAAAAGTGCGTCTGATTTTGTGTATGAGACACATGTGATTCGTGTGTAATATGTTCGTGTATAATAATATTTGTGTATAAAATATTCGTGCATAATAATATGATTCATGTGTAATATGACACAAAATCGGACACACTTTTGAATGGTAGGTTGCCAGGGTACTATAATGACATCCTCAGAATCATGTGCCACGACTATAGAATTGTTTTGGCCATGAGTAGGCAAAGAAAAACAGGTACCCTCATTACTGTTCCTGACCTTCCTTGTTTTATTTCCACTTTACCTTCCTTGTTTTATTTCCACTTTAATACCAGCTTTATTTTCCTGTGCATGGAGTGTTTGATGTGGTGGCCCCTGCTGTGTTTATTTATGCTTTCCATTATTTCTTATACGGCACACTTGTTAGTTGCGTGTTTGTGTTTTTACCCATTGCATCATATGGGAGGGGTTAGGTGTACAGTCAAAGACAAGTCGTGTTGTGAAATTTGGTGAAAATATCTGATTAAAGACTATAGTTTTGGAGCGGCCTGCTTTGATGGTAGAGATTTCATAATGTTTCGAGTGTTGCACTTAATCTTCGGACAAAACCACGACACAACTTTTGTCTTTGACTGTACATTTTCTGTTCTTCCATGTATAACACGTTTTTTCTGTGTTTACTTTTTTACCCGATGCATTGCTCGGAAAGTTTGCTTGTATGTTTTCTTTCTGTTCTGCCTTGCATAGCACACATTTGTTGCTTGTTCCTACCCCATTGCTTCATCAGGGAGGGGTTATGTGTATGTTTTATTTCCATTCTTGTATAATGCCTGTTCATTGCATGTTTGTGTCATGTTTCCCCTTGGCTTTCTGTTCTTGAATAACGCCCATTTATTGCGTGTGTGTGTGTTTGCGTTCTCATTCCTCTTTGCTTCATCAGGGAGGGGTTATGTTAATGCCTGCTTTCCGTTCATCCTTGTAAATAATTCACGTTTGTTATGTGTTGATATTCTTTTGTCTCCATTGCATATTTAGGCTGACGTCACAGAGACAGCTGTACTGTATGCTCAATAATATTTAGTTGGTATCTTTGCTGGAAAAGTGAAATTTATGGTGGATTTAGCAGTTTTTAAATGTTTAAATGGAATGGTAGTACAGTGCAGTATATGGGAGTTAAGATTACAGTACTCTTTTCACCCTAACTTGGCCCAGATATATATATATTTTTTTTACTTATTTCTTGTGGTTCAAAAAAAAAAGAAAAAGAAAGAAAATTTACTCAATGTCCTTTCCATAGCACTTATAAAAAGCATCATGCATGCATGAAGTCATCCTATAGGTAAATATAGTACATTTGATCCCTCAGCTGTCATATATAATACTGTAATCTACACAGTCATTTTTGCCATCCACAAGCAGGTGGCACTGATTAGAGTTTACCCCAGTTGTTTTGTTTTTCCCTGGTTTAAATAATTCCCCTACAAGTCATCCCCTTTATAACCTACTTTATTCCAGTTTCCTGTATTCCTCACACACACACACACACACATACACACACACACACACACACACACACACACACACACAT